>JAFBJQ010000363.1:92500-111140 GCA_016785345.1 Trinectes maculatus | reverse complement strand
CACACACACACACACACACACACACACACACACACACACACACACACACACACACAGTGATGTCAACGTGCTCAAAATTCCATTTCCTATTCAATAATAAAATTTTAAAAAATACTAATGACCACCATATTACTCATTCATACATATTAAACATTCATACAGAGGCGCGAGGTGAGGAGATGGAGGCAGGAGACCGATCGATGATGGTGATGATGATGATGATGATGACATCATACCTATCATATCCCGATGTTTACACCGTGTGAAGATGTAACGCAGTATGATGAAGACACAACCTCAATCATTTCATTCTCTTACAGTGCAGGACCTCGGAGCGGCTTTGTTTTTAGCATCTCTCCATTATATGACTCACAGCTCGTTTGGACGCTATGAATACGCGTGTGTGTGTGTGTGCGTGTGTGTGTGTGTGTGTGGTGGAGAGAACTCAAACAATAGCATGTAAAGTGCCCCTCGATGCCATGAGAGCTCAGTGAGTGAGGAGGCTGACGGGTGGCACTTTTCCCCACGCGAGGCCTAATTTATATGGAAAGTGGCAGGATGGGAGATGGAGTACCTCAGGGAAAAGGGGCATTAATCCTACAGCTGTGTGTGCATGCATGACACACACACACACACACACACACACTGACAAACGCAGACACACACACACACACACACATCATACTGCAGTGCCCTCCCTTGAACACAACCTGTCAACAAGCTACGCATTAACATGGTTTTCACTGCACAACAGAGAGGTCAAAGGTCAGAAAGCAACACCACTGCAGGGTACAGCGGCTCCACCTGATGACGATCAACGGTCACATGATCTTGAAATCTGATTGACGTGGTCCATGCGGGCTTGTTTGCATATATGGTCCCTTTTGTTTTCAAAATAAAACAAGCCCCTCGTCTCTCAGCACTCCGCTCGCCAAAATAAAATCCTTTCCAAACTTCACAGTGCCTCTCGCCCTGACTCTGCAGTGTGGCGTCTCACAGGCCGCCTCACCAGAGAGGTGCTAATGGTATTGACCACTTCAGTATGAGGAGAGAAGGGCAGCGCTGGAGTCGGCAGTAAACAACTCCAGACTGACAGGTCAGGGTGACTGTTGGCTTGATTGCTTTCATTACTCACACACACACACACACACACACTGTCCACAGTCGCACCTGCCAGAGCTGGGACTCACTCACGTCTGCCAGCAGCATCCCGGAGAGGTGGTGATGTAACCGCTCGCAATACACAAGATCACAGAGTTACAACGAGATCTGACGCCTTTTCTACTGGAATCATCTGGAATGTAAAGATAATAGAAGATAGGAAAAAACAAAAACAAAAAAACCCACACTTAAGCGCGCAAACAAAACAAAGAGTCTCATTGAATATTCATCAGTCCTGCTCCTCCACGCGGGCTTTAATAAGGAGAAAAACAAACCCAATCAGAGGTTTCTAAACAACAGGATAATCGGAGCGTTGTACACAAAGCGTGAGGTCACATGGCTTCACGACAGCGCTGTGATCCTGCGGCAGAGCGCGCGTGTAACCGGAGCGACTGCATCCGCACGGCCACATTCATAAAAGATGATCCTGCATGGGAAATAATACGGAAAAGCTTTTTCATTACCTCCTCATCATATATGGATCAAACGTTTATTACCCCCGATCAAACATTCATTATCTCCTGCATTTAGGAAAAAAAAAAAAAAAAGCAAGTCGACGCGTTTTCATTAGTGCCACAGTCGCATTGTTGCCTTTCTGGCATCAGGATAAGCGAAACCATCATGGCTCTGTATAATAAATATAAAGACCTACGTCAGCGGTGGAGTGGGGCGTTTGGGGTGTGTGTTATATCATGGGAGATTACAGCTCTGCACTCCTGAACACAGAAATAAACAAAGTTTAGTTTGTGTTTGTGGAGTAAAATAGTGAAATAACTTTATCACAACTCTGACCTGTTGACAACAACAACCCCAGAGCCAAAGCCACAAAGACCACATGTTTGTTCTTTTTTGTTTGGTGGCATTATAGTATACCAGTACTACTACTACTACTACTACTACTACAAATAATAATAATCATCATCATCATCATTATGATCATAATAATAGTAATAATATTAGCAGCAAGTATTATTTGTAGTATTATTATTATTATTATTATTATTAGTAGTAGTAGTAGTAGTAGTAGTATTACTAAGATTAGTACTACTAAGTACTAATTATATTAATAATATTACTAAGATAACGTTGCAATTAATACTTTGAGTATCAACATGCAGTTGTCTTGAGTGTGTGTGTGTGTGTGTGTGTGTGTGTGTGAGGGAATAAAGAACGGCGGAGCATCGCGGAGGACAGCGCCGCCGCCGTCACTCATAAAGACCTGCATCCTAACTGCTCTTCATCACGGCTGTCTCTGTGAGATCACAGGGAGCCGGCGCCACTCAGACAGCGCCGCCAGACCCAATACAGTGAACAGAACGAGCTGAGCGTTCGGAGGCAACAGCCAAGTGTGAGCTCCTGCACCTCCACACCAGCCTGTGGCCCTGAGCGCGTGTTAGATAACACTGCGTTAGATAACACTGTGGCCCGTTGGCCTCTTTCAGCAGACATTACATTACAACAACGAGACAACGGAGCAAACGCAGGATGAAAACCTGCTTTGATTTGAATTTCTCCACGTCCTACTTTTATCTCCTCTCTTCACCTCGCTGGGAAAACGCCTCCAGACACCAGGGGTCGTGCGGGGAGAGAAAAACTTGCTGAGTAACGTGGGCCCCCGCCGCCAGAGAACATGTGACCTCAGTGTGAACCAAACCAAACCAAAGCAAACCAAAACGAGAGAAGATCTGGTTTAGTATCATGAAGTCAGACTTTCAGTTTAAAGTCCTGCCAGCAAAACGCAAAAATCAATAATCCCCCAGCACCATCGTATATTTAAACATCGCTGCTGCTCCTCTGCGTTTAGGTAAAACAGCTTTTTACAGAATAATAACGGCTGCTTGCTCTGCCGTGATGGTAAATGGAGGCAGCTCCTCGACTCCCCGCTCGCTCTGTCATGCAGATGACGCCGTCGCCATCGCCGTCTGGGGAGGATGTGGTTATGACGGGAATGATGCTGCGAGGTTTTAGGTGGTAATATGAAAGCGTGGCTATGAGAGCGCTCTCAGGTGTGATGATAGCAAGTGGGCGAATGGAGGCCTTTCAGAGCACCGGGGTGAAAGGTCAGGTGCAGGTGAGAGAGAGAGAGGCTGGATACAGCTAGAGAGAGAGAGAGAGAGAGAGAGAGAGAGAGATAAACAGGATCAGTACTGCACCTTTCTGCAGACTCATGTCTACCATGCGAGGCTCGGCCAGCTCCAGGAAGAAGTTCTTGTTTTTCTCATACTCCTCATCGTCAATAATTTTCACATGAATAAGTTTGCTGCGAGAGAGAGGGAGAATAAGAGAGGGGGGGGGGGAAGGAAGGGAGAGAGGAGGACGGGGAGAGGGGTGGACGGGGGGAGGAGGAGGGAGAGAGAAGAAAGAGAAAGGTTAATTTGCGATGAAGGGACACAGGAAGTGCACTGTAAGTAGGATTAATAATCAGCATGGAGGAAAGGTTAGGAGGTGAAAGGTCAGCCCGCGCCGAGCGGCCTGTCCGTCAGCGGCCGGGCTTCCAGCGGGCTGCCTCTGCTGCCATGACGACCACATCCATCACGGCGTCCGATGCGAGCGGGGCGGAGGGCGTGGAGGCGGCGGGCGGAGAAAACAACAGGATGAAGTGAAAACGGCGGCCTGTGATCAATCAGGCTGTAAAACCTGATGTTTCAGCAGGACAGAAAGGTGAGGGGACGATAAATGAAAGAAAAGCGTCGCCTTCGTCATCGATTTTTATGGCGCCATGTTTCGGTCAGAACGCGTTCAATGAGACGGCGGGCTGGACACCGCGAGGACACCCCCCCCTCTCATGAGAGACAAGCAGCTTATTGGCGAGTTCATTGCTCCGGTTTAAGGAGAACACCCCTTTAATGAAGTCAGGTGTCCGGAGGCGGGAGCGTCTCTCTCTGGATGACATCATCGCACCCAAACAGCTCAATACGCCACCTCGCCCTCAGCGGCCTTCTCGCCGCTGATCGCCCCTAATTGACCTCGTTACAGAGTTATTGACGAGCGCCACCTGACGCCAGAGAGCGGGAAAAACAAAACCGACATGGAATCATGACACATTCCTGACACTCGGCGGATCGGATCCGCTCTCTTAGGCCTCAGAGAGCGTTTCCCCGCGAGCGGCGGGCGAGGCCACAGCAGTCGACAGCGGTGCAGCTCGCCCTGAAATAAGAATGACACACTTTATTATGAGCCTGACATCTCGAGGGAAGACGCTTCCCCTCTTCATCCGAGCAACAACACAATTTCTACGCATGTTATCCCGGACCACGTTTGGAAAGCGGGATGGAGGGGGGGGGAGGAGGGGGGGTAATAAGATAAGTGGCACAGCAGCATTCATTGAGGAGGACGGGGAGAGGGGGGGACGGGGGGAGGAGGAGGGAGAGAGAAGAAAGAGAAAGGTTAATTTGCGATGAAGGGACACAGGAAGTGCACTGTAAGTAGGATTAATAATCAGCATGGAGGAAAGGTTAGGAGGTGAAAGGTCAGCCCGCGCCGAGCGGCCTGTCCGTCAGCGGCCGGGCTTCCAGCGGGCTGCCTCTGCTGCCATGACGACCACATCCATCACGGCGTCCGATGCGAGCGGGGCGGAGGGCGTGGAGGCGGCGGGCGGAGAAAACAACAGGATGAAGTGAAAACGGCGGCCTGTGATCAATCAGGCTGGAAAACCTGATGTTTCACCAGGACAGAAAGGTGAGGGGACGATAAAAGAAAGAAAAGCGTCGCCTTCGTCATCGATTTTTATGGCGCCATGTTTCGGTCAGAACACGTTCAATGAGACGGCTGGCTGGACACCGCGAGGACACCCCCCCCCCCCATCAGAGAGAAGCAGTTTATTGGCGAGTTGATTGCTCCGGTTTAAGGAGAACACCCCTTTAATGAAGTCAGGTGTCCGGAGGCGGGAGCTTCTTTCTCTGGATGACATCATCGCACCCAAACAGCTCAATACGCCACCTCGCCCTCAGCGGCCTTCTCGCCGCTGATCTAATTGACCTCGTTACACAGTTATTGACGAGCGCCACCTGACGCCAGAGAGCGGGAAAAACAAAACCGACATGGAATCATGACACATTCCTGACACTCGGCGGATCCGCTCTCTTAGGCCTCAGAGAGCGTTTCCCCGCGAGCGGCGGGCGAGGCAACAGCAGTCGACAGCGGTGCAGCTCGCCCTGAAATAGGAATGACACACTTTATTATGAGCCTGACATCTCGAGGGAAGACGCTTCCCCTCTTCATCCGAGCAACAACACAATTTCCACGCATGTTATCCCGGACCACGTTTGGAAAGCGGGATGGAGGGGGGGGGGGGGGGGGGGGTAATAAGATAAGTGGCACAGCAGCATTCATTATGGACAGATGCTCATGTATCATGTATGGAGTCAAAAAGCAGCTCGTTCCCCAACATCCCGATGATCCCTCTCCCTCCCTCTCTCTCCACACTGGAACACTGGAACCTGACGGACACACGGGATCTATCACTGATCCATGCAGGTGCACCTTCACCTCGCAACATCACAATAACCTACAGGACCACGTGTCAGATAATCCCGGACACACACATCCACACAGGGAACACGATTTCCATTTGTCCACACGTGTGTGTGTGTGTGTGTGTGTGTGTAGGGGTGATAGGCACAATCAAACACCTGCTGAGCACACAAACACACAGCAGCGTGTGGTGATTACAGGCACTGTCCTGTCCGCTGGCGCGATGGATGTTGACTGCGGTGTGTCGATAGAAAAGACACACATGTGTGCAACGCGTAAACACACACACGCACACTCACACACTGACTCACACGTCTAACCATGACATTATGGAACTGTTGTGACCATAAGAAATAGTGAAGTCTGTCTTCTCATACGCGCCCCCCCCCCCCCTCGTTAGACACAATGTTATTATTGTTATTGTATTATTGTTATTATTGACATTGTGTGATGGCATGAATGTGTCAAAATTAACCTGATTAACACATGCAGGGGGGGCAAGGTGATGAAGGGAGTGGGATGTGAAAGTGGAGATGGAGAGATGGAGTGATGGAGAGATGGAGAGATGGAGTGATGGCCAAAACGTGCTGTAACTTCCTCACGCTCCTTCTCCGACAGCTGGTTGACTGTTTGCTCTCCTCTCTGGCTTTTATTCCACAAACACTAAATAATACAGCAGCTCAGTGGTGTAACACATCACGCACGGTGATATGATACAATATCCACACAACCCTCACCTTGTTTGGCTCTGACTAAAAAAAAAAAGAAAATTAAAACTTGGCATGAATCGATGATGGAGGAGAGAAAAAGATCGATAGAAAAGATGACGACGACAACAACTAAACAAAAACAAAAACAACACACCGCGTTTCGGCGGTTTCAGATCACGAGAACATCTCCACTCAGAATCCTGAATAAAGTCGAGCCAATAAAGAGGACAAGGAGGGGGGAAACAATGCCCCAGTGCCTCATGGGAAATCAGAGCCTTAATTAAGCGGGCCTGGTTTCTGTCACCAAGTGCAGGGATTATTGGGCCTCACTCATTACACTGCTGATTACTGCTCTACCCCAGCAGTCACAGACAAAAACACAACCGTCAACGGCGTCTTGCCAATCGCACGACAAACCGGCATCAGATGTGATATTCCAGAACCACAAGGCCGACATGTCTCCTCTCATCCTCATCTCCTCTCTCTCTCTCTCTCTCTCGCCCAGTGTGGGCAACCAATCAGAGAACACCTAGAAGCTTAACGATTTACAAACCAGGAAGTAAAACCCAACGTAAACAACAGCAAACAAACGCACAAGACGCCGTGCGGCTTTCAATCCAATGCAGAAGCTTCGACTGCGAGATGTTTGAGGGACACACAGGACAGGAAGTGTATTATGTCTCGCTTTGGACACTGTGCACCTTTTTTTTTTTTCAAATCAAAGTATTTGATTGAGTCACTCACTCATCCTGAGGACACGTAGTCAGGTGGTGTCCTCCCCGCTAAGACGTCCCTGAGCAGCTCCTGAAGGACAGGTGTGTGTGTTTTTTTTTTTTAAATTTTCCGTTTTATTAGATGAAATTGATTTGTGTTGATTTGTGTGGTGCTGATGCACCTGCATCAGAAGAAATGATGAGGAGATGATGAAGAGATGCAACTGGTCAGAATGGCTGCTGTTTGGTTTCTGCCGTCCAATCAGATCAGACGACAGAGGGGACGCAATGATTTTCAAATAATAAATGCATTATTAATGCATTTAATTATCCTTATCTTTATTTATCATTAACAAGAATGTGACAACATAAGAAACATTCATTATATTAGATATATATATATATATATATGTATATATGTGTGTATGTAGGCTATATGGATAGATAGATAGATAGATAGATAGATAGATAGATAGATAGATAGATAGATAGATAGATAGATAGATAGATAGATAGATAGATAGATAGATTAAAAAAAGAGAAAACACTGCGTTCAGTCTTCAGCCTGAGCAATCGACCCCTAAATCGCTGTGAGCTCAAGGGACACGCCGCTGCAGTTGACTCTGGAGGAGGGGGTTAAAGGTCATGGCAACAGACTGATCAATAAAGTATTATATGACTTCACAATATAATTCAGAGGACACAGGCGTTCGATGTCCTCCTCAGCGGAGGCTACACACGCGCTGTACAGTCGTGCTGACAACACGGCGAGACGGCGGGTAAAGTCACGAGAAGAGCTGGCGGCGAGGAACGAGCCAGGTTTATTTATACGGGTCGACACGGAGCCGGACACCGAGTCTCATTTTCCCAATTCCACGGCAGGACTGCAGCTGTCTGTCCTCAACGCACCCGCGTAATCCTACACATCCCGCATCCATCACCGTGGCAACAGTCAATCTCTCCTTTAACCTACCTACTGGGCAAGTGGTCAGATTTCATGGGAGGGAGGTGGGTCAGGGGGGGAGGGTGTGATTGAATGTGCCCTCAGTGACAAGATCCCCCTCTGATCCCGCGGATCCTTCACCATTTGCTGCTCTCATTCTGACTTGTTGTCATGGATACGCAATTTTCAGAGCAATGCAACTCACGATCGCGTTCCCTTAAAACTTCCGACTTTTCCATTTGTCTCCAGCGGAAGACAAACCACTGAGCCCCCCCCCCCAACACACACACACAGACTACGCACACACACACACACACACACACACACACTTACATACATACATATATACATATATACATATATATATACACACACACACACACACACACACACACACATATATATATATAAATTCTTAATCATTTGGTTGATGAATAAAGAATGATCAACAACACTTTGGATGGTCAGAGTTTCATTTATTCATCAGACCATGATTGATGCGAGAAGTTGCTATTTCTCCATTATCATTATTATTATTATTTCCAGTTGTTTTGATTGTGAGTTAATTTGAGAAATCGTTTGATTTCAGTGGCGTAGTTATTGATTAATTTGTCGATCTACAACTTAATAAGACGTCTATTTGGATTTAGACTGTGATGAGGGAATCATATTTTTTTCTTTCTCAATCATGAATGCAAAAACTATTTGCTGTTTCACGCGTTGAGGCGTTTGATGATTCATTACTGAATGTGATTTGAATAAATGTGTCATTGTGACTTGAATATTTTAAGGATAAAAACGGTGGATCCCATCTTTTTTTTTTTTTTTTACTATCGACTGAGATTTCACAGAAAAAAACCACACATTTGAATAAAGATGAAAATAAACGTTGTAAACACCTGAACCATGAGATAATAACTACATGAGAAAACAGTCTGACTGATGCAGGACTGTTGGGCCTCGGCTCGTCACCGGACGAGCCGAGGAGCCGGCCTGCTCCCAATTGTCATGCGACGGCGCAACAGCGTCTCCATAAAACACACGCAGACTGTCGCCACTGACGGAGACAAAGACAAAGACAAGAGGAGGAGATGGAAAAGGACAGTCAGAGGTAAGGACAGAGGAGAGACCGAAAAAAAAAAAGAAAAACCACAGACAGCCGTGATCCATAGTTTCTGAGCCAGGGGCAAGGCGAGTGGGGGGGTGGGGGGGGGGGGGGGGGGGGGGGGGGGGGGGGGGGGGGGGGGGGGGGGTGGATGTTTGGCGCTCGCCCAGAGGTCCTCCTCTACAAGGACACAATGCAATAAAACACTCACAGATGAAGTGTCTGATAGGGGGCGACAGTGGAGAGGGAGGAGGGAGGGAGGATGAAGACCAGAGTAACATCGACAGGGTGGGGGGGGGTGGTCTGAAGGCCCGACGTGCACGAGGGCATCAGCGCCGGGGCCGGAGCCAAACGACAAACACCATCATTTACTGTGTGAACGAGTCCCTCTGCATCGGGAAACAGTCAATCCTGGAAACATGGCGTCCCCGGAATAACAAAGCGCGTTCCCTCCTGTCGCGTGCAGACACGGAGCCAAAGTGCCGCAGCGACAGGAATAGAAACCTGGCTGCTGATGGTCACGTTTCACACGGGCTGTAAAGAACCAGGCAGGAGAAGGCGTGTGGCACTGTTCCTTTAACGATTTGTCTGTTTTCATAAGCACTATACAAGAGAATTATTCTCAGAGGTTTATATATAACACTCTTCATTTATATTTTTAAGCTTCTGTATTTCAACACTGAATTAATCCTCATGTAAAATCATGTGTAATATAATATATCATGTATAATATAATATATCATGTATAATATAATATATCATGTATAAAAACATGATTAACAATGGAATGAAAAGACGAAGGATGCCTTTGTTATTCACTTATTTTTAACTTACTGATTTTTAAAATATACTTTTTTCATCTATATTAGTAATAGAGGAATGACGACTAATTAGTTTTATTGTGATGTTTTTCACCTTTGACCTCTTAAAATAATAAAAAACTAAAATGTCATGTGTTCTGTCGACCACTCGTAACATCCACAAAGAATGTACAAAACAAATACGACGCACACAAACATTTGCACAAAAACTTCTCCACTACTGTTTGCAAATGCAGACTGAGTGTGTGTGTGTGTGTGTGTGTGTGTGTGTGTGTGTGTGTGTGTGTGTGCACCACTCAGCTTCCCTGTTATTCAGGGGCTACAACCTACAATATCACACAGCCACACACACATTAGCACGCACGGACACAAACACAAACACTTGAAAACACACTGCGATGTTATGATCATTATTCACAGCCCGGGGTCCATTATTCACACAATGCTCCTGCGCACACACTCCAACACAACTCTCATACACTCACACACATCACGCCTGTAGCCAGGTCTCACTCCGCACTCCTCTACACCACATCACAGCGTCGTGACCGTAGGGACATCTTCTGATGTTTAGATGGGTCCCGTGATGAATTCCTGATTATACAGGAACGCCAGTGCAGCGTCGCCCTTTGGCCTTTGGGCTGTGCAGAACTGCAACAATGTCTACGACGTCCACTAGGTGGCTCACGAGAGCGGATTCGTTTGTTGTGCTTATCCTGAAAAGATGGAGCAGGTAACGTATGAGCCACTGCAGGTGGAGCGGCGACCACCAGGGGGACAATATGGACAGTAACTGGACCACACACACACACACACACACACACGACACAGGTCAAACACAGTGTGATGAAATAGCATTGGACAGGAGGAACTGTTGTCCATCAGTGAAATGTCCTCTGGTCTCCTGTCTCCGTCCATGTTCTCCTAAAGAGTTGGACCACACCAACGTCTCTGATGGGATAAAAAGGCCACTGCTGGGGAGGTTCTGGCTGATCTGAACTGAAACCCTCAGGGACCAGACGTGGACGGAAGACGTGGACGGAAGACGTGGACGGAGACCCGTCACCCAGTTTGGACCAGACCGGTTCCAAAGCCTCTGAGTTCCTCAAACATCTCCTGAGGTCAGAAGGTGCAATCTGCTGTTTATTGTTCCTGTGCCATCATCTCAGTCTAAACGGATCTTCATGGTTCTCTCTCTGACCCGGGTCGGACTTCATTTCGTATTCCCACCGCTCCCCTGCAGATGGAGCTAATCCCTCTTCACAGGACGCGTCGCCTCCTCTCCTGTTAGCCGGGTTTCTTCTTTGCCCAGCCGCCGTGACGCCGCTGCCTCCTGCAGCTGCTCGCCACGTTCCCGGTTTGTTGGGAATACAGTGTGTCAGGGCCTGAGGATGGAGGAGCCGCGTGTGTGTCTGTGTGTATCTGTGTGTGTGTGTGTGTGTACAACACAACACTTTAACAAGGCGTGGCAGGGACAATCATGGAGGACATCCTGCTTTTCCATTTTTCCATCTCCCTCTCTCCGTATCCGTTGGCGTGCAGAGCTCTCCTGCACTCATCACATCTCCCCCCCCCCCGACAAACGCTCCCGCTCGCTCGTACTTATTTTTAGACGCGCTTGGCTGCGTGTGGCCGTGTTGGCGTGCGAGGGTTTGGGGATGGTGACCTGATTTTCCCAGTCGGCTTCAATCGTGCCAACTCCTTCAAGAGTGCCCCCCCCCTCGATGGGGGGAATAACACCTGTTCACACCGCTCCAGGAGCTCCGGCTGAGCGGAGGGGGAGGAGAGGAGGGATGAACCTGTATCCGAGGCCCTCAGCCACAACAAGAGCTTCCACAGAGAAGGCCTGGAATCCTTCCATCACTTCCTCTCTGCACCGTTTCCCCAACGTCTGATGTAAATCAACACAAACAGCGACGACATGTGACGGGGTGGGGGTCGGGGAGGGGGGAGGGGGGGTGACATGGCGGGATAACGTGGCCCAGGGGAAGAGCTGGCTGCGGCGTTGTAAAGGAGAGCGATATGATCGGGACAGAGTTTGTCCTTCAGCGCTGTTTCCACAGTGGACAGAGAACAATTCACCCTCAGTGCTGTATTTTACAGGCGGGACGACGGTGACATCCCAGAGCTCTGCCGGGAACCCAACACCAACAATGACACACACACACACACACACACACACCGCTGCCTCGTTCCCGGTTTGTCGGGAATACAGTGTGTCAGGGCCTGGGGATGGAGGAGCCGCGTGTGTGTCTGTGTGTATCTGTGTGTGTGTGTGTGTACAACACAACACTTTAACAAGGTGTGGCAGGGACAATCATGGAGGACATCCTGCTTTTCCATTTTTCCATCTCCCTCTCTCCGTATCCGTTGGCGTGCAGAGCAGAGCTCTCCTGCACTCATCACACCCCCTCCCCCCCCCCGACAAACGCTCCCGCTCGCTCTTACTTATTTTTAGACGCGCTTGGCTGCGTGTGGCCGTGTTGGCGTGCGAGGGTTTGGGGATGGTGACCTGATTTTCCCAGTCGGCTTCAATCGTGCCAACTCCTTCAAGAGTGCCCCCCCCCCGATGGGGGGAATAACACCTGTTCACACCGCTCCAGGAGCTCCGGCTGAGTGGAGGGGGAGGAGGGGAGGGTAAGAGAGAGGAAGAAGCCCCCCCTCTCCCACGGCGAGCCCTGCCTCTCAGCAGGAGGGGGCTCCTTTGCTTCAGGGATGAACCTGTATCCGAGGCCCTCAGCCACAACAAGAGCTTCCACAGAGAAGACCTGGAATCCTTCCATCGCTTCCTCTCTGCACCGTTTCCCCAACGTCTGATGTAAATCAACACAAACAGCGACGACATGTGACGGGGGGAGGGGGGAGGGTGGGGGGGTGACACGGCGGGATAACGTGGCCCAGGGGAAGAGCTGGCTGCGGCGTTGTAAAGGAGAGCGATATGATCGGGACAGAGTTTGTCCTTCAGCACTGTTTCCACAGTGGACAGAGAACAATTCACCCTCAGTGTTGTATTTTACAGGCGGGACGATGGTGACATCCCAGAGCTCTGCCGGGAACCCAACACCAACACACACACACACACACGCACACACACACACACACACACACACACACACACAATCACCTTGGTATTAAAAACGCCATACAATGCTTCTTCCCTGAACATATTGTGACTGGGAATGTCCTGCTGCCACGGACATTTTTAATCAATTTAACTGAACTTATTTTAATTGAATCAATTAAATATCGTTCAATTATGACGGTAAGGTCTTGGATACAATATGCAAATTGCCTTGACATAATATACAGTATGTATGTTATCATACATACATAGAATTTGAAATGAACCATTCTGCACCATACCTGACTTCCATGTTCTCCCCCCCACACACACACACACACACACAGCACATTTCCCATCATCAATATTCACGTACACCTTTTTTCAGCCTGAGAATCTAAACCTAGAGGGGGGGGGGCACAGTCTCCCAGCATCCTCTCCTCTATAGCAGCGACCTGACCTTTGTCCCCATGACTTCATGTTCGCTTAAAAAGTTCTGCCTCAGCATCAAAGAGCAACGGTTTTCCTCCACGTCTCAAACGTTCCCCTCGTCTGCAGCCATTTTCCCTCTTTGCAGATTTGTTCTTGGAAGAAACCGAAAAAAAAAAGCAGCGATCAATCAACAGCATGCCCTTTTCACTCGCCACCCCCCCCCACCTACACGCCAACAGTCATCTCGCTCGCTTCACTTTCCAGCTGTTGAAGGAGAAGGCAGGAGATCAGGCGCTGGAGGAGACGTGTCGTCGACAAGGTGACTTGTGGGATACGTGGGAGGAGGCGAGGGCGGATGATGTCACCGCCCTCCCGTGACTTTCCTATTAACAGACACTAATTACATCTGATGATCAAACACGCAGATGAGGACATCCTGTCTGATTCCACCTGCTCTCTCCACGGCCCCTCGCCGCCGCCACGTCCTCGCTACTACTCTCACACTTTCCTTCCCCGCTGAGTCAGCACTTTCTCCGCTCAATATCGCCGTGCCTCTCATGGAACAAGAACACGCGTGTGCGCTTTGACTCTTGACAAAGGAGGCACGGGGCCCCCGTCCACTCGCATCCCATAATATCAGGTCGGTGTGCAATTGTGTTCGTGTCCATAAATCGCAGCATAAACAGACAAAAAAACAAAAACGATAAAAATCCAAACTACTCATCGTGTGCTCGACCAAAACGGCGAGATGAGAACTGAGAAAGGTAATTATTAATAGAGCAGAGCGCGAACGCACACACACACACACACACACACACACACACACACACACACACACACACCTACATGTGCAGCATAAAAGGTCACTGTTGTTGCACTGCCTTGAGCAATATGTAATGATGTGTCACCCAGTTGGAGGAGCCTCGCTGCGGCGGCCTGTCAGGGCCACAAACACACATGGCTAAGCCGCAACCGCGCAACACCTGCACTCGCAAACGCAAACATACGCACCCATGCATTTCACGCCGTTTTCCCACAATGCACACATGCACAACGCCTGGCTCCCCCGTGCATACAAACACGACCTCGTCCACAGCCGCCTGCGACCGCACGCCGCTGTGCCACTGTGCAGCAGATCCTCCGTGGCGCTGGCGAAAGAGCTGTGTGCACAACGGAGCGACGGCTCATCGCTCTGCTGCCTCGCTCTCTAATCCAACAATAACATGACACTGTCCTGCCCGCGCTCGCCGCCGTAATCCCTGCACGGGTTCCTGATGTCATTTCCTGACTGACCTGATTGACATCTATCACATGTGAGAGCTCGGGACCAACATGCGAGGTCTGGACGTCTGGATGAGGTCAAGACCACAGTTTGCCGTTTTCACTATAAATCAGCTGGGTTTTTCAAACTAGCCACACTGAAATGACACAAATAAACGAATTTCATCCATCAACCGGGATCAAGAGTCTTTTCATAGAAATGAAAATAAAATGGTGATGATTTCCTAATGGAATGATGAGTTTTACTGTTTGTCTTAAAACGTGAACTGACCCGAGTCAAACATTACTTTAAACTTTTATCATTATTACAGTTCATTACATAAAGAGCTTATATGGCTGACTCGTATCCTCGGTCAGCTTTTAGTGCTGTGTCCACCATCCACTTCACTCCTGTCACTGTGATGAGATCAGCACGTTAAGAATTAACGCGTGTATGAAGAGGGTTAAAGGTCAAAGGTCACTGTGGATGTCGCTGGTTAGGGGGAAGTGGCAGGTCGTGGAAGTTTCCCTCTGCACTCAGGGAGCGTTTGGGGGGAAAAAAAACCACCGTCCCTGTGGTGTCGACACATTTATGATCTGCAAACTATAAAACAAAGCATGTGCAAACACACACACACACACATAGACACACACACACACACACAAACACACACCTGGGAGCAGATCTAGTTTTTGCACAACAGGAGCTGCTTAAAGTAACAAACTATATTTAAACCTATTAAAGATATAATAACAAAAATTCATCACCCGAGTCTTTTCCCATGCAGCATCATTTCCCACCTCGTGTCGGGAAGCAGGAGAAAGAAGAGCCCGGAAAGAAGAGCCCGGAATGATCTGTATATAAACAACATCCAACCTGACTGACAACATTCCAAAATGCTTCTCGTTAAATCACCGTCTCCTCCTCAATCTGTCCCCGTCACTGTTTTCTTTCTTTATTTTTTAAACCTAGTCCCTGTGTCTGCATGTGTGTGTGTGTGTGTGTGTGTGTGTGTGTGTGTGTGTAACGGGCTGTAAGGGACGTTGTGGTGTCAACAAGCGACACCTTCAGATCACTGATATGGAACGGCTCCATCAGCTCAGTGTTTACTGTGATCTCCTGTGAAGACATCTTTTATCTCCAGACGCTTTGCTGTTTCAGGAGCTGCACATCAGCAGCTGCTCCACAGTCAGACACAGTCAGACGCTGGCACCAGCAGTAATCAGGCCTGACGCTGACCTAAGCAGTTTTCCCAGGTAGCGCGGCGCTGTACGTACAGGGGACGCCGCTGACTCTCTGATGACGCCTCACATGTGCCGTTCAACTATCAGAGTGAGCGTGAACGTGTGGAGGGATGAAGGTCGGTTATTCCCGACGACCACTCCACACTGATCCCACGAAGCAAACCTGGAATGTCGTCGACTCCCAAGTGACCCCAGAGGAACAGGGCGGACGCAGATGAAGAGGAAGAGGAGGAGGAAGTGAAGGATGATAAAATTGTGTTGACGTTGTTGTGCTGTTTCTCTTATTCCTCCCTCTCTCTCTCCTTCTCATCTCGCCTTTGTCTCCTTCCCTCATCCTCATCCCTCTTCTCATTCTACGTTTGTTCTCTCTGTCTTTCCCTTCCCTCCCCTCCCTCCTGGAGGGGGGGGGGCAGAGGACGGGCGCGAACACGTGGAGTCAAATATATAATGAGGCAGGGAGCAGGGAGGAGAGGAGACGACGGGGGAACGGAGGGGATGAAAGAGGGATGGAAAGAAGTGAAGAAAACGTGGGGGGGGGGCAGAAAATAAAGGAAAAACAAAATAAAAGCAGCAGAGAGATGGAAGGGAGGAAAAAAAGAAAAGAAGACGGGGGGGGGGGGGGGCAGAAAACAAAGGAAAAACAAAATAAAAGCAGCAGATAGATGGAGATGTGGGAGATGTTTCTTTACCTCCCCCCAACCCCCCCACGTGTCGCCCTGATTATATAAGTGGCACGTGCTAAAAATAAAGCCTGCAGTGCAAACTGTAAATGTGTGTGAGTGTGTGTGTGTGTGTGCGCACGCATGCCTGCGCTTGATGCTCATGAAAAACACACACACACACACACACACACACACACACACACTTGCACATGAACACCCACTGAGGCACGGTCACGCGCAGGAAACACATTGATGCCTGTGCACGTACGGCCCGGGCACGGCGAGCCGGGAGACGGGCGGAGATAGCTCTGCCGTTGCCATGGCGACACGGCTTCTTTCAGACGGAGAGAGGAGAAGCGGTATGACTTCCTGGAGGGACGGAGCAGAGCACCACATCTGCCCGCCCTTCCGCTAATTTTCCTCCTCGCTCGCCTTCGCCCTCGCCATTGTCTCATCGCCTCAGTGACACACGTTCACACAACCCGATCCATCGGCCCTCCACAGAGGCCTCGCTGGCTCCGGGGCCCGGTGGCGGGGGTCTGAGTCTGTGGTGCCGTCAAGGAGGTCGGGGATGAGGCTGCTGAGGAGGCCACTCGTCTCCTCCACGCCACCATCACTAATCTCCTCCTCCATCTATCTCTAGAAGCAGGCAGAAGACAAGGCTGCTTAGGGCCGCCTTCATCATGGCCGACGACCACATCATGTCAGCCTCCATCAGGACGCCGCCGGCCAGGGGGGCGTGGGGGAGCTCACATGGGTCAGACATAAAGGCGATACACATACAGCAGATCTCTTTCACACTCTTTTCCCGCCTGTCTCACACCGTCACACGTAGCCTATATTTACACACACACACACACACACACACACACACACAGGTCCTGTAGTGACATCACAGGTTCCATAGCAACAACAGCTGCGGGGCGGCTGCGACCACGCAGGACCACCGGATAATCGCCGCCACTCAAAATAACAACGCGTATAAAAATCTAACAATAACAAGGGGGGAAGTTAAGTTGAGGAAAGTCACCACTGTTTTTTTTTGTTTTTTGTTGAGAGAATAAATCTGCTTTTAGCAGATGTGTCTTTAAATTGTCAACAGATGTTGATGTCGTACGGTCGCTGATCCCTCTGTGCTCCAGAAATCCACATCCACCAGCCGCCGCGTGACGCGTTTCTTCAACACTGTTTGACGCCGTCGCACAAAACACACAAAATACACAAAATACACAAAATACACAAAATGCATGCAGCTGAAGGTTGACAACACTATTCACTTTTCACTAACGTACACAGATTAGCGTTCGAGATGTGTCCATCTGCAGTCACGTCGTGACCTCTGGACCCATCGCGGCCTCCAGGGAGGAGGTGACATCATCATCAAGCCCTTGATGCCATTTCCTTTCCACGAGCGGAGATGATGCGTGTGCTCGAGTCCTGGTTGCACAGCGCAGATGTTGGATGATGTTCACAGCATATAATGTGTCCTAACGTCTTGGCACCTCGGGACGGCTCGTAACCCTATAACCCGCCAGGCGACCCCTGATCTATGTCTGTGGAATGTGCCAACTTCACTCCCGCGGCGTGGCGATTCATCTGAACACATGTGCGCATTAAGCAGACGCGGTTTATATTTAACGCCACCGCGGCTAACACGCTGCGGATCCATAATTTAGGGATGAAAGCATTATTTGCAGCAAATGTAACCACCTGGGAAAAGTCCCCTTCATCTCCTGTTACCGATAACAGCGTGGATGCGTCCACACGTTCTATACATAGATACTCGCACGCCATACAGGTCCTCGCACCCTGAACCCTCCTCGTCTTCCTCCGTTATGCACAGGCTGACATGGTTTGACCTCTCTCTCCAAATACAGGGGGTCCTCGAGTTACGACGGAGATCCGTTCCTGAGAATGTGTCGCAACCGAATTTCGACGCAAGTCGGAACATACATTCATTGTGCCAGTGTGCATACATTGTGCCGCTAGATGTCGCTATAACACCACCCTACAATAAGAGTTTATTATGGTGAATTGCCTTTTGTCACCGTAGG
>JAFBJQ010000363.1:0-87500 GCA_016785345.1 Trinectes maculatus | reverse complement strand
TGTCTGGATCTGTGCAGACGAGCGCAGGATGTAACGTTAAGTGGGGATGGATTTCACTGTGGACGCAGCAGAGAGAAATAACAAACACCACGGGGGTAAACGCAGTGAGATTCAAACTATATCCGGGGACAAAAAAAGCAGCGGCAGTGTTTGATTGTTGTTGTCGAACGTGGACGTAAGATAAGACAGAATGGTTTCTGGGCAACGGCTATAAAAAGAGAGAAAGTACGGATGAGCAAACAGGTGTTACACAAAACTGTTTCCCCACTTCCTGGTTTCCCCTTGCTTTAATTTCAGCTCAGGGAAAGTGGTAACACAAACAGTCCGGCAGCTAATTCAACAACAGCAACTGAGTCTGCACAGAACTGCATACAAAACGAGATGCAACACAAACGACTGAACAATAGTTGTGCGGTCGATCTTGCGATGAGTGATATGAATGCGCAGATGTCAGCAAAGAAGAGTGAACTTGAAATGGTCACGTATCATGTTGTGGCCTCGACACACACACACACACACACACACACACACACACACACACACACACATCTGCCTTCTCTCTCTCTCCGTCTCCTGACAACTGAGGATTTCCATGGTGCCTTATCCACCCTGTCTGTTCCCCCATGTTCTCCCTCACTCGCTGTTTTCTTCTCGTTCTCTCCCGTCTCCCTCAGACGCTCTCTCTCTCTCTCTCTCTCTCTCTCTCTCTCTCTCAGACCACACCACTCCATACTTTTCTCCCCGTCTGTTTTCCTCCGCCTCTCATTTTGCCTCCATCATTATCTCGCTGCTCCTCGTTCCTGCCGATGTCTCACACATCATCGCCGCCTCGCCCTCTCTATCTCCTCGCTCTCCTCCATCTCGTCTCCATCTCCTTTCTCGTTCCACCGCCTCATCCTCCCCTGCCGTGCCGCTGCGGCGGCAGCGGCGGCGGCGGCGGCTGCCTCAGTTGGTGGCATGTTGAGGAGCGACGCTACAACGAGCTGGATGAAATCTAACATGACAGGTGTCACGACTGTGGCAGGAAGGCAAATGTTTATTTTTTGGGTTTTTTTTGGAGTTCACCAACAGAAATGAAACCTCTCATTTCATTTGTGCTCTGAAAGCACAAAAGTTTTGATTCCCAACAAATATATTCAATAATAATCTGCACATAATAATCATTTGATTATTTTATTATTATTATTGTTGTTGTTATTATTATTTTATAGTTTTACAGTAAACCTCACTGTCACGGGACAAAGGACATCAGAGTCGTCTCCATGAGACCATGTGATCAGGGCGATATACAGTACGACAGCATATACGTCCTGCTACGACCATGAAAGAATGTGGTTGTTCCGTATGTGCATAACCAGTTTGAACCCGCAGCTCTGACATCTGACTGCTGAACTGAGCCCTCAGTCTGAAGCTCAGTTTCCTGGTTGAGACAGAAGTAGGCCAACGCCTGTAAAGAGGAGACAAACGCTGAGGGCTTCAATAAAACATCTGAAGGATGGTGGGGGTGAGAAGAAAAGAAATGGAATTAGAACAATTCAAATGAAAAGAAATGAGCATGGAGACGAAGGCGGAGGAGGATGAAGAGGAAACTAGAAGAAATGGAAACCAGGCTAGAAGAAGAAGAAAGGAGGGAACGAGGCGTGATGGAACCAGGAACATGAGCCCTGAACATGATGAGGGACGAAGAGGAGAAGAGGAGGAAGACGAGAGGGGCGAGATCGTGGAGGAGATACGGTGGAGGTTCTGCAGGCCTCGGTCGACCTTTGACCCCGACATTCTGACCTCCATAGCTCCCTGCAGATGACATGAATCTGTCCCACACTGTGAATCTGCTGCTCGTTTCCTCACGTGAGATCTGCACCAACAGGAAAATGATGAAACAGAAAAGGAGGAAGAGGAAGGTGAGGCATGGGAAAGAGGATGAAGGGGGGGGCGTATCGTGTTGTGTGTGTGTGTGTGTGTGGGGGGGGGGTTCTAGCAGGAAACTACTGATGCATTTTGGCGCATTTTCTGCTGCAGCACTGTGGGAATAATATGGAGGAGCAAGTTCCCCCTAAAGGAGGTTCCCTGAGGAGGGGGGGGGGGGGGGGGGGGGGGGGGGGCGGGGGGGGGGGGGGGGGGGGGACCGGGACTGAGAGGTGGAGAGTAAAACTGGAGTCCGATCACAGCGAGCATCAGTGCAATGTGTTTCAAGAAAATGAGCAAAGCCACTGCAGGGACGGAGGGAGGGAGAGATGTAGAGATGTAGAGATGTAGAGATGGAGGGACGTAGAGATGGATGGAGGGATGTAGAGTTGGAGGGATGGAGGGACGTAGAGATGGAGGGACGTAGAGATGGATGGAGGGATGGAGGGATGTAGAGATGGAGGGATGGAGGGATGTAGAGATGGAGGGATGGAGGGATGTAGAGATGGAGGGATGGAGGGATGTAGAGATGGAGGGATGGAGGGATGGAGGGATGTAGAGATGGAGGGATGGAGGGACATAGAGATGGATGGAGGGATGGAGGGATGTAGAGATGGAGGGATGTAGAGATGGATGGAGGGATGGAGTAGAGATGTAGAGATGTAGAGATGGAGGGACATAGGGATTGATGGAGGGATGGAGGGATGGAGGGATGTAGAGATGGAGGGAGGGAGGGATGGAGGGACGTAGAGATGGATGGAGGGATGGAGGGATATAGAAATGGAGGGATGGAGGGACGTAGAGATGGAGGGACATAGAGATGGATGGAGGGATGGAGGGATGTGGAGATGGAGGGATGGAGGGATGGAAGGAGGGATGGAGGCTGCTGCAAACTGCTAATCAAAGACTGGAGAAAAACAAACCTCTGAGGAAATCTGACAGGTAAACATAGTAAACGTCTGGGTACTGGGTCAAAGAGGAGAAAATCTCCACTCCAACGAAAAGGTCAAAAATATCAAAAGCAAAGGTCAAACAGGTCAAATCCAGCAAAAAACACGAGGAGCACGGGAGCCTCTGGTAATGTTCTGGCCACTGCAAAGTGCAGGTGAGATGATTTGTCCATAAAGACTGATTAAACGAGGGGACACAGGTGGGACGTGGCAGGTTATGAAACAGGAAATACGAGCGCGTGGAGACGGCGACGTGCTGCTCGGAGGGGTCACATTGTGACGACGTCTTTAAATCAACGCTGCGACTCTTGATTAATTACAGAACTAATCACGCTAAGCTGAAACAACGCGACAGAACACGACGTGATAAGTTAACTGCAGGGCTTTTCCATACGTTTTGCTTTATATGACATTTAACAGCTGTTGACTGGAAGACGTGATTGAAAATGTCATGTTTGCCTCTGGAAAAAAAAAATCGTGACACACAATTTTAATTCATCAGTAATGACAGTAATCAATAAGTGCGGCCCGAGATTAATCTGCAGTTTTGCTGTCAGTAAGTTAATTGATTGTTTGGTCTTTAAATGTCAGAAAATCATGCTTTGTTTATAAAAAATCAATTACTGCCAATGGCTTTTCTTTTTTTTTTTAATTGATTGATTGGATACAAAATTGGATACAGGAAAGTGTCAGATCATCCACTCAGACTGACAGGTTCCAGTCTATTTAAGATATTATTTAAGATGTTTTTGTTTTTTAAGACGTTATTGAAGATGTTTTTAAGATGTTTTTGTTTTTAAGATGTTTTTATTTAAGGTGATTTTAGGTTATTTTAGATGCTTCCACTAAAATTACAAAAAATATGGAAAAGTTTTTCCTTAAAAACAAAAGAAAAAAAAATCTAAGTTCAAAATCCAGTTCACCATGCTACATTTGAATATTTGCAAACACACACACACACACACACCTTCACACACAGTGCAACGCTCCTGCTTCTCGCTGTGAGCTGTATCGATTACTGCTCTTAGGGAGGCGCTGTGGAGCGGGACTGACCTTTATTGAGGTATGCAGATGCTGGATATGGATACGGGGACAGGAAGGGCACCTCTCACCTCACACTGCAAACCTACACGCAGACCTAATTACTGCATGAACTGCTGTTGTGGGAAACTACAGACGGAATCAAGCTGGCGAAACAGTGTCCGAGATGGTGAGTTGCATTGTAACTGTCACAGTTCAATGTGCAGTGTTTTGTAAGCAGAGGCTGAAATGTCCTAAGGTGAAGTCCTTACAAAACGCTGAATCTTACATTTCCCACAATGCAACTGTAAAAAATAAATATATGAATGAATGAATTATATATATATATATATATATATATATATATATATATATATATATGTGTGTGTGTGTGTGTGTGTGTGTGTGTGTGTGTGTGTGTGTGTGTGTGTGTGTGTATGTATATATATATATATATATATATATATATACACCACCATGATTATTCCAATATAGCCATGTTGGAATAATCATGGTGACATGACTAACAGCATGGCGGAGTAAATTCCTCTTTTGTATTTCTGCTATTCTGTGGCGACAACGCCTTGATATCACAGCCGACAACATTAAAAAAAAAAGTTCACATGTTCTACTCGTCACGTCGAGGAGACCAACATGAGAAGGTTTTTTTTTTCTCTTTCTTGTTCTTGTTCTCCCCCCAGCAGCAGGCAGTTCCTATTTGTGGCTCATCAGATATGACTGCTGTTATATATATAATATCTACTCTACCGACTGCTTCAGCACTAAATGAAGAAACACATCTCATACGACAGCAAACTCGGGTTTCAGGCTGCGGACGATAACAACACCGGCTGTGAGCGGCTCTATCTCCACGCTGCAGATGATGCAGGGCTGGATGGAGGATGTGGACGCTGTTGGTGTTGTTGTGTTGTGCAGGGGAGATGTGGATTAACATTAACACAGTCCGTTTACCAGATCAGGATGAGACTCGTTTAACAAAGTGGTAAAAGATAAAGTTGACACATGTGAACATCCGCTGCTACGTCCAGATATCCATCTCTCAGACAGTTTAACCATTATTCCAAAACCTGCGCTTTGCATCGTGTTTCCATACGGAAAAGCAGAAAGAGAAATCAAAAAAACTGGGCGTCGTTTATTTTGTAAAACATCGTCGTCGTGACAGTCACACGGGTCAAACTAATGCACCTACCCCCATCCTAACTCCATTAGGCCTGAGAGACTGTCACAAGTGTGTGGAGCCTGAATATATGATCCACCGTCAGATTTACACACAAACACCTGGGGGGGTGGGGGGTGTGTGTGGGGTGGGGGTGGGGTCTCGGAGCTGGCGACACGCCCTATAGACTGAACTGTGTTATAAATAAGCTTTAACTTAATTGCATTTTCCCCAACTGGGAGGAACAAACACAGGGCCAGCATATTTATTGCCACTCAAACTGTTGGTGAGTTTGTGAGTTAATGTGTGTGTGTGTGTGTGTGAGTTAGTGTGTGTGTGTGTGTGTGTGTGTGTGTGTGTGTGTGTGAGGGTGTGTGTCTGTGCACTATTTGTAAGCAGGAGCCAAAGTGCAAATGCTACAATACGGTTGCAAAGAAACGTTTGCATCAATCTTCCACCTGTGTATGAATGTGTGTGAGACCGCTTGTGTTGTGTATGTGTGTGTGTGTGCGCGTGTGTGTGTGTGTTTCTTACATGATAGGAGGTTGTGGTTCTGAGACAATTTCACAACTTTTGCCAACCAGTAATTGCTGCTCAGGCTGCGTTCACTCGACCACAGTGGTGGAGCAGTGTGTGTTAGCGTGTTAGCAGTGTGGCGTCATATCAGCCGATGTTGGTCGACCACTATGGTTAAGACGGGTAAAAAAAAAAAGTTGTGGTTCACCGATGAAGTCGGACTTTTCAATTTGCCCTAATTCTCCTGATTATGACCAAATACCTGCAAAACTAATGACGTTCCCCATCACGTTCCCGTGTCCCGAGACGCTTCCTCGTATTAGTTATTCCCACAAAACTCAAGCTATTGTTTTCTTCCCCGTTACCAAAAAACAGACACAAGCTACATCCACCACGTGCAGATGATTATTAAACAAAGCACTTCTTAGAGGCATCTGAGGGTTCAAGCTGGATTCAGGGTCTTCAGATGATATCTAACCGCTGTTTAAGCTCCATGTTTGGAAGCTGCTTCACTCTACAGTGTAATTATCCCGACGTCACATCCATAACACAAGGCTGGGATTTGGTTTGAAGCGACTGAAACCTGATTCATCCTGATCCCTTATCTGCTAAAAGTCACACGACAGAACCCGACCATGAAATGAGACACACACACACACACACACACACACACACACACACACACACACACACACACACACACACACACAAAATACGAAAATGCTACAAAACCAACTTCGACACATCACCAAAGAAAACAAAGCGTGACTGCACCCGAGACACTTTCCAATTACTGAGGGAACGGGAGCTATGAGGCCTTCATGCATAAAACGACAGCGGCGCGGGGAACGCGATTAGCCGAGGTGAAGACGATCCCGGTGGCGGAGGGGGGGTTGGCTGCAGGATGGTAAGGTAAACCTCTTGGGTCTATTCCAGGATGTCTGTAAAAGTGCTGGCGGGGGGGAAAGCTGAGTGGTCAGCAGGATGAGGATCAGCGTGGACAGGTGTTCTGTCAGTCACGACGCCCCAGAGGGGCGACAGCTACACATTCCTGGAATGTTAAGGAAAGTGGGGAGAAGCGGCGGAGGCGGAATGTGTGCGACCCCCTACTCCGCGCTGTTTCTATAAAAATATGAGGCGGGTTTATGGGCGCGGGAGAGTCATGCTCATACAGCGTGACCACAGATTCTGCTGTGTGCAGTCGCTGCACACCATCCATTTGTTTATGAATCCATCAGTGCCTAGTTAAACATCCCACTCTCCCGGGATGGAGCTCCTGCACCTCGCAGCTGTGGCAGCTTCACTGGACAGGAAACAGACGCCTGTCACCTTTATCTGTTTACTATTCTCCGCAGCACCAAGGTGAGGATGCACCAGTCTAACACCCCCCCCACACACACACACACATATGTGATGGAAATTAGCAACTGGGATGAAGTTCATATCTTTTGGCTGAAAGCAGAGGACCCCCCCCCAAAAAAAAAAAAACTATTTCACGCCATCCTCCATGCTAAGAGCTATTGTGTGGCCATGAATTGGAATGATGTATTCCGGAGTTCCAGATTAGGACCGTAATAAATTTCCACTCTAGTTGATAACAATGGACCCAAAGTGTGTCAAAGGGGATTGAGAGTCAAGGCCTCGTGAATCAGGGTGAGAAATAAAGGGAGAGAAGATTATGTGGCCTAATTGGCCAAAAGGACAAAAAAAACACGCATTTGCCTTTTTCGCACACTCTGCCCTCATTTACATGTCACAGTTAACATGAAAGGGAATCCCGGAATGTTAGCGTCTATGCAGCGCTGGAATATAAATGGCAATGGAGGAAAATAAAATCAAATTCTGTGTATCTTCATG
Source organism: Trinectes maculatus (assembly GCA_016785345.1). NCBI lineage: Eukaryota > Metazoa > Chordata > Actinopteri > Pleuronectiformes > Achiridae > Trinectes > Trinectes maculatus. The sequence continues at coordinate 80,075 of JAFBJQ010000363.1, read as the reverse complement.
TCATGAGGATGGAAACGACCCAAGAGGGGAGCTCTCCAGGCAGCAGAAGAAACATCATTGTAATTATGCCTTTAGTGAATATTCTTCACATTCATCCTCTTTGTTTTGTGCATGGAGATGTTCCCATGAATCTCCTGGTATGCGTCTGGATGAAGCTGTCACTTCCTCCGCTCTGCTTTGTCTTTTTTATGGACGCACACGGAATCTAATTCATCACAATCCGAGTGTAATTATGGAAATTTCTGGAGATTTGTTGGGACTTCTGTAACAGCGGGCCGCCGTCGCTACAAAGGCCCCACAAGTCTCGGAAGGTTGAATGGAAGATTTTCATAATATCCCGCAAGCGTGTTCATGCATATGAACAATTTTCATTCTTTCAGCCGCTTCACTGAATTATGTCCTGTGTGTTCCGAGTAATAACGCGACGTTTATCATGACTCGATAGTGAGCGCATTAACAAACGCTGACTGTTTAATGTTAAATTAATATCGACGATGTATCTTCTGCTGTTCCGTCGCAGTAAACGTCGCATCTTGTTTATTTTGATCACTGTTGATTAGTATTGAGGACGAAACTGTAAATGGACAATATGGCTGCACATATGTCAACGCGGATATTTCGTTGACGTTTATTCAGCAGAGAGTGAATTTGAAAGCGATTATTTCATAACTGTCTAATGTCAATGTATGCACGCTGGCTTTTTGCTTCAGCGTCAACTGAAAATGTCAGGGTTTGTATTTATAGCTCGTCTAAAAACATTGCAAAAAGGATCAAAGGTCATACGTTTTGACCTTTGGCTCGGCTCCTAACCCACGTCGTTTGACCTTACATTTCATCTATGGGCGTCATTTTGATTGAGTCAGAAATCTCTACAGCTGCAGCTCAAAACAGAGACGTGTTTCTAAGATGAATGAAAAGAGCTGGCGACGCTTCACGTGTTTCCTGATGATTTAAAAAAATAATTTGACATTTTGGATGATGCATATATTTGCTTCCTTATCGAGAGTGACAGCAGACGAGAGGATCGATGTGCGTTAAATACTCAAACATACCGTATCCAGTAGATAGTAAAAGAATCTCCACAACTAGAAACCAGGCAAACAGTTTCCTGTACACATACAGCTTATGAATTAACATATATTATCTGCAATTCAACATGATACAGGTTATGAGCCAGACAATTTCTTGGTCCGGTACCAGTCACCTCCTCAGGCTGCTCGGGTTGCCTGGCACGGCACGGCAGTATTTTCCTATGAATTAAACAGATGAGATCTAAGCGAAGCTTTCGAGCCGCTGGTCTTTCAGTGGATTCCGTTTCCTCGGGACAAATATTTTACTCTTATTTATCAATTCGCAGCAGGACAAGATGTGCACGCTCACAGAGTGCCGCAGCAACGCAAGAACATCTCACTGGCAGCACAATGTGCAACACAATGAAACAGATCGATGGACCAGTATTCACTCACAATGCCAACAACATCACAGCAATCTCATAATAACAGTCATTCCCCACATCTCTCCCCTCTACTCCTCTGGCAGCCTTCAGGCCCGGTCCAAAAAGCATCTCTCACATAAATCAAGCCAAACCCTGAGAGCTCAGCAGGCCCCAGGAGGATGCTGATCACCCAGACACTCCTTCCCTGGCAGCCGGTCTCCTGGGCTGCTCAGGCCCTCAGGAACCCAAACCCTGGAGCACAGTCCCTGCCAATCAGGCAAAGCAGGCAGAGTGGGTACGAACTTGTGGTGGGAGGGGATGTGCGTCTCAGTGTCTGCAGACCGATGTGTAAGATGCAGGGGATGCATGCTTCAGAGTAAACAAATCGATATTTCTCAAAAGACCCAACTCTGTACTCGTGCCAGTGTTGAAGAGCAATGTCGTACATGTAGGGGACAAAAGGCTGGAGGACAAATAAAATTAACGACCCTGATGCTGTTTGCCCTCTCAGTTTGATGCAAACGTAACATATTTAATTTAGTAAAGATCTCAATACCAGTCACAAAGTTTTCTACCATCCTGTAAGTTTTTCTAGCATTGCTGTCCCCTACAAGAATCAATCAAGCAAGCAAGCAAGCAATCACTCAATCACTCAATCAATCAACCATGTCACTCATCTTGACACTGTGTACTTTTGGTCTCAACCAGAGCAGCCACGAAACACAAAAATGAGCAAAAATCCAAAAGTTTGGTGAAACAAAACCAACAGGGATTAGACCTACAGGGAAGGTTACTCAAAGACTTCCTGTTTCCATGGTTGTGTGACAAATCCTTAAGATGGATCCCTATTTCATGACACACAGGATTCCTACAAAAGTGCTCTGATAAGGGCAAACGCTCTTGACAGGAAGACAAGGAGACGCGGAGTGGATGCTCTGCTGAAAGGGTATTCAACGATTTAAAAGACATACAAAAAAAATGTCATTTTCTGAGTGTTGAGTGCAAACAGCAAACAAACAGGGTACCCAAGCAAATTCTAAGTTAAATGATGATAATTGCTGATAATTGGTATGAAAATAAAACACTGAATGAGATACAGTAGGTGTCTAGTAGATCGCTAAAAGCATGTGAAACTAGCAAACTGCAATTCTTGGAACGGCTAACAAGAATACAAACGTAGGTTTATTTATGATAAATAAATACCAGTAAAACACCACATGAATGAAAAGCAAGTGTCCAGCAACCATTAGAAAGAAAATGCTGTCTTACCATGTCTCGTCGTTTTTGAACTCAAGTTCTCCATAGGTGTCTTCAAAGTCCTCCCCTCCTCCTTTGGCGAGTCCCTCCAAGGTGCGATAAGGCACAATGACTGTGCCCCTTGCTCCAGAAGTCCTCAGCACTTTCACCTCCATAATACGGATGCTCTCGCTGACATGCACTGAGCTGCTCTCAAAGGTGAAGATGCCCGAATGATCATCATCCAGAATGGTAACAGTGGCCACAGTGGGGAAGCCCAGCATCGCCTTTGGGTATGGGAGACTGTTGGGGGACAGCAACTCGTCCTCGGTTTCCAGGACACGCAAATTACTGAGGCGCACAAAAAAGTGCTCATCCTCTTCAAAGATGTCGTCATCTATGATGCCAATGCTTATTTCCTTGACCATCTCTCCTGGTTTGAACACTATCGTACCTTCAGTGAACTCGTAGTCGGCCCCAGCGTTAGCTGACCCATCCTCTGTCTTATAATCCACGTAGATCGTCTTGTTGATGTCACCACCCTTTCTGGTAATGGTCAGAATGGCAGCTCCACAGTTCTCCAGGCACTGGTAAGCAGCAGGCTCAAATGCAATCCTAGACACATACTCTTCTGGCTCCTCCACATGGACTTCCTGTATGCTGGCACTCTTCTTTGCCTGTTCTGCAACATGTTTCTTTAGGATATTTCCAGCTCCTGTCATCATGCGTGTAGCTTGGATGCGGTAGAAGGCACGGCTCTTTTGCTGGTGTGAGAGAGCATAGTAGTTGGCCATCTCAACCAGCTGATCCAACTCTTTTTCTGGGTACTTCTGCTTCAGATCTTTCAAGATACGGATCATGTCACGCCGGGACTCGTCTACCTCTTTGCTCTCAATCAAACCGATTAGGTTGCTTGCTGCACCTCCATCCATGAAGTGAGAGTTTACCAGCTTGCCGTCCATCTCGATCCCCTTGGCACGTTCAGTCTCCGTCTCAATGATGACTCCCCTGTGTTTGTCATGGCGATACTTCTTGTGCATGAACCTATAAAAGAGTAGCCGTCTATCAGCCACCCAGGCGAGGACTACGCATATGGGGAAGAAGGCCAGTGTAAGCAGACCCTCCCAAACCTCGACCACATTGGGAGAAAACACAGCCAGTATCATGTAGAGCCAGATGTAAGCAAAGACGCTCCAGCCTGCAGTGACAAAGAACACTCTGAGGTGTTTGACCTTGCGTACCTCTCCTTGAGGAACGACAGATACACAGAGGCCAATGATGACGAACATATTAAAGGCTGCGCTGCCAACAATTGTGGATGGCCCTAGCTCTCCAGATTTGAACTCATGTCCACAAACCTCAATTACAGAGAGCATAATCTCAGGGGCGGACGAGCCCAAGGCCATCAGGGTGAGATTAGAGACCGTTTCATTCCACACCCTGATTGTAGTGGTTGTCGTTTCCCCATTAGGCCTTTTGATGACAATTTCTCTCTCCTGGGAGGTGATCACCTCAATGGCTGCCATGAAGCGGTCGGCAATGATAGACACTCCAAGAAACATGTAGATCATGGCCACAAAATACACAATGACTCGTGCAATCTTGTCTCCCATGGAGGGATCCTCTGGATACCATATGGGCAGGATGATCCCTTTGTGACACTTGGAGTTTCCCGCACAAGTCGCATTGCTGGGGCTGAGCAGAGGACTCTGAGTGGTCCGGGCCTCTGTACAAAGGAAGGCTACAGCCACAGAGACCAGCCCCAACCAGAGGCAGGCCGAGGACCCTGGTTTTGTAGGCTTTGAACCCTCCATGCACCCTCCTACGTCTCAAGGGTCCTTACCACACTGACAGTCCCTCTGGAATCCAGCACTGGATCCAGCACTTTTTCTCCACCCAACACCTAAAACAGAATGAATGAAAGAAACAGATTATTTGGATGATCTGTTTCATCTTTATTACAAGAAACAAAAACTTTAACATCCAGATGGAGACAACAGTGATAAAACATTTGTACCAAGCTGCTTTGCCTCCTCTTGTTAAATACATTGATACAACTGTTGCTTAATAAATATTTAGTAACGCATTAATCATTAAAACGAGTACAATGCATTCATTTTCGTCACATATTTCTTAAATTAAAGCAATCATACGGTTTCCAGCCTGCGGGTATTTCCACATTGTTTTAAATCCCAAGTTTGCAGAGCAGAAGTTGTACAGAACCGTGTTTGCATTTCAAAGAGAGAAACACACTGTGACTGAAACAAGAAAGAAACTTCGCTATTTCGTATGGCTGCATGAAATTAAATGATTCCACTCTCCTTCGGCCTTTCACTTTACAACAGCCATGAGACCTTTAGTTATCTGCGACAGCTCGGTTGGAGAACGTCTCCCCATACTTAGAAATTCATGAGATTTTCAGGTTTGTAAATGACTGGGTGGACACAATGTGGTTAGCATTAGTTTAATAAAATCATTGCCTGTGGCCTCATTTCCAATCGTTAAGTTTATTTTCGGTTAACACGTGGATGTCGGAGCCCAATAATGCGAATCTGAGCGTGATTGTCTGAAATCTCAGGGGCAACGCGCAGCTTTGAACCAAACAGCTCGCTCAGCAGGCGCACAATGTTGCCAAACGAAGCAGTGTCCAAAATGTCGGATTGACAAAAAAAAGAAATACAAAAAATCCCCAGCAGATTGGAGGCAGGAGAGCGTCAAGAGGCCAACGAACACAAAGGGTACAGATGTCCCGTCTAAATTCATTACATATCGAGCCCTAAATGCACACTTACCACTTCCGCAAGAGAGAGCAGCATCACAATAACAATTCGGACATTCGCCAGATGCATAAAAGCTTCTCCGATATCTCTCATGAGATTGGACTTCACAATTCTTCTGACGTTAACAGCTGAAGCCAAAAAGCAACGCGAGCATAAATAACAGTTAACCACCCGAAACGTAAAAGATGTAGCACTGGGGATTTATAATTGAGGCTTTATTTAAAGTTGTATCTGTAGTTATTTTGTGGTTAAAGAGATGAGATGGGGCCAATATGCAACCTCCACCACACCTTTGGGCCCAAGAGGCACACAGGCGGTTTAGTCTGAATTAAAATGATCTCCTCAGAGAGACACAGGCAGTGCGAGTTAATCATTTTTGTCCTGAATTCACTGGAGGATTACATTCCTTTCATTACTGTCACATGTGTCGCTCTTTGTTTTTGTGGACGTTTTTTCTTTTCCACATTTTGCCCCAAAAAGGTGGATTTGTGTGTTGTTGTTGTCTACACGACAACTCATAGTAACCTTAACGACATGAACTCCCAGATGACATTTTTAAATATTTTATCTATCATCACTTCCAGATTGGATAGTTGACAGAATTTACAAGGGATGTGTTGATAGCCAAAGAATAACCTGGCATGTACCGTACAAAGCGCTCACATCTATTTGAAGGCCAGAACAAGTAACATTCGACATCTTGTGTGCAATTTCTTATTTCTAATATCTATAGTTATATATTTTAAAAACACAGTCAGAGACATATGTCTTTTATGTGGCCGTCGTCCAACTACGACATAACTGTTTGTCAGAAGTCAAAAATTAACAAGAGTAAAAAGCTGAAGCTGAAAACTGAAGTTTAGCTCTGGTTTGTGTTCTTGTATCAGTCCGATGGTTTATGAACAGGTTTTAATATGAAGTGTAACATAAAACCAGCAGCAGGAATAAATGAGATGTAGTGGGCAGTGGGCGGCGGTAAGAGAAATGTTTCTGCTGGTGGAGTCAGAGCAGTGCTGCTGACGGGTTTGCTTCTCCCTGTCTTTTTTTTTATTGAATGTTGGCGAGTGGAGGCAGAAACTGCAATGAGGCAGAAATAAGACGTAGCATCCAGGATTTAAAGACTGGAGAGCCTCTGTGTGTGTGTGTGTGTGTGTGTGCGCGCGTGCATTACAACCTGGGGACCGGTCATTTAACTGATATATTAATGGACAGTTTAACGACAGATCAAAATCAACTCATTAAAGAAAAAATTATATTGTCAACCTCTGTTTGAACATTCTATTTTTGGACCAGTCATTTGAAAAGAAACATTAACATTAAACCTTTTGATTTTAAAAGAAGGTGAAAAACTGATTCAGTCAAAATCTGAATTTATCAATAATTGTCTAAAAGATGCTACAATGCTCTGTGATGCTAGGCGGAACCTGTGGGTTCATCACTGTAAATGTAAACAGTCTGAACATGTATTGTAAATATTGTTGCTCTGAATGAGCTATAATTTCCTCTCTCCTGGGATTTCCTGCAGCTTTATTACAAATTCCATCACCGCCTTGCGTCTCCATCCCTGAACGTGTATTTTCATACTACAGATGAAAAAGTACAACATGCTCAGTCAACTAACACTGGATAAAGCATAAACAAAACAGCAAACCTTTAAATTCAGTGTAAGGCCACACAGCAGTAGACAGAGGACTCAGTCAGTTCCTCTTCATATCATCAAAGAAAAAACATGCTGTTGGAAAATGTTGTCTTTGGTAATATTTTTTATAGTTAGAATTACTGGGACAGATCATGATGTTCGAACATTTTTGATTTGTTTACTTTTAAAAAAAAAATTAAGTTCCAATATGCAACTTTTTTTTCCTGAATTGTTTACTTCGAGTGCACCGATGCTAATACAAGTTCCTGTACAGATTTGCTGCCCTCTACCGAAACACTCTGAACTGCACCCTGGACACTGAAGAAACACCGATTTCCCACCTGGTCTCTCAAGCGACCCCACAGTCCAGATGTGGAATTACATTTTTTAAGAGCCGCACGCCAGCTACAAACGCCGTACATAGTCCCAGAGAACGTAGCCTGTTAGCATAGTAAAAATCCCGCTTTAGTGAAGCTCCAAAAATGTCACATGACCACAGCGTCTTCCTCTGGTGTGATAAATGTCCAAGTCGTAACTAACTACACCCACAATTTGTAACACGGCCAGTTTTTATAATCTCAACCCATGACGACTCCAGTGACATCATCGCGGTTTTAATAAAGCAAGCTAACTGGGACTGATTGGTTGATTTATTGATTGGCTGAGGAATCAATTCAGGGATAAACTCGTAATCTAAAGCAATGATGTAAACCTCATTAAAGTGATTACATCATGGCCCCGAAGACTTTTTAGGTTTGTGACCTCAAAATGAGTTAGGTATTTCTTTTCTTTTGTCGTGATATTTTTCTTTTATCCTGACACAAACAGCCCAAAGTAAAAGATTCCCTTTCTCCCTGTGTGTATCACCATTAGAACCAGCAGCCATTATTAGGATCTACACAAACCTATTTGCACACTAATCACCGCGTTACGGCTTCTGTTTTCCACCGTAGCAGCAACCAAATGTAAATCAGTTGCTCCAGATTGTGACGTGTGCCACATCTAAATGAAGGGTTAAACTTAGGCTTGACACATTCCCATTAAGTCCAACACTGACCTCTTCCAACACAAAACAGTTCGCACAACTTCAACCCAAATCAGGAAGTAGAGACTCGTCTTTAAAATAATGGACATACAGATGTGAGCGGATGATCCCTGATCAGTCTGACTCCAGGGGCTTTGCACCGTTGTCCTGGGATAACAGGGATATGAGTGATTCCGATCACACTGATCGCACTGATCGCACTGATCACACTGATCACACTGATCACACTGATCGCACTGATCACACTGATCACACTGATCAGCAGGCCTGAGTGAGGGCTGACTGAGACAGTTGCTGCTCCCCTCACACATCTCCTTCCCTATTTTGGGAGGAGGCTCCGGTTTAAAGGAGGCTATTCGATATGCGCGTAAACAGGGACTCAGCAGACGACGGAGCCTCAGCTGTTGCTGATTAATCATGTTCAGACCACTTCTCTCTCTCTCTCTCACACACACACACACACACTGCCGGTGTCAGTGCGACCTGAGGGGGGAATCCCTGCTGCTGGTGCTCCCATACCCCCCCCCCAACACACACACACACACACACACTGTCCACCTCTACCTGCAGGTATAATACCTGCACACAGGCCTGTACACGCACAGGCTTTTATTTTGTCTTTCAGGTCAAAATTCCATATCCTGTCCACACCGCTGTTGACCCCAGGAAGCGCTCGTGTCCCAAACCCACATCTCCTTCCCTATTTTGGGAGGAGGCTCCGGTTTAAAGGAGGCTATTCGATATGCGCGTAAACAGGGACTCAGCAGACGACGGAGCCTCAGCTGTTGCTGATTAATCATGTTCAGACCACTTCTCTCTCTCTCACACACACACACACACACACACACACACACACACACACTGCCGGTGTCAGTGCGACCTGAGGGGGGAATCCCTGCTGCTGGTGCTCCCATACCCCCCCCCCAACACACACACACACACTGCCCACCTCTACCTGCAGGTATAATACCTGCACACAGGCCTGTACACGCACAGGCTTTTATTTTGTCTTTCCTGTCAAAATTCCATATCCTGTCCACACCGCTGTTGACCCCAGGAAGCGCTCGTGTCCCAAACCATCTCCAAACAGCTGCAGGCCTTCTATGCACGAGACAAAACCTGATCCATGTCACACACACACACATATATATATATACACACAGTATATGCATGTATACATTAAGGTGTATTACGCAAAAAAGTGGGGCTCCAGGCTCTCAGCCAATCAGAGGCAGGATGAGCTCGGCTGCCTGTGACAACCGCGATCTGTTACCCGCGTTGACAGACGCCACTTCTTTGACTGGCACACCCATTAGACGGCATCACGAGCCCAGCTCGGCCCGGGGAATGGAGCCTGTGCGCGCGACGGCCAGATCCCGGCACTGACACGCATCCGATCCGCCTCATCGTCCGCGTGAAGCCGCCGCTCGCGTCGCCGTTTGCTACCGGTGAGTTTGCGGTCGTGCGTAATGGACGACCACCTACCTGGATGTGCGCTCCGGGGACTCTCTGTGGGCTGGTGGCCGTGCAGCGGCTCCTGTCCTCCGCCCCCCTCCTCCTCCTCCTCCCCCCTCCTCTATCTGCGCTGATCCGCGCGGATCAACCTGCCGACAGGCTCCGGATCAGCCGCTCGGCCCACGAGCCCCCGCTGGAGCCGCTGCGTCGTCCTCGTGCACGGAGAGCCGGGTCTCCTGGCTGCTCGCAGCCGGCGCTCGGTTGGGTGGAAGCGGCCGGAGGTGATCGGCTGCCTCGGCGCCCTCCTCTCCAGACCTGATCCTCCCCGTGTGACGGAGTGACCGGGTCGCCGAGCTGTCAGTGACGAGGGAGGAGGGAGGAGGAGAGGGTGGGGGGGAAGGAGAGGGGGGGTCGGTGTTTGGAGGTTGAGCCCTCGGTGGAGACGGATCCTCTGACTCCTCTGCCTCCTCCTGCGCTCCGTGAATCAGCGCCCCCCCCCCCCCCCCCCCCCCCCCCCCCCCCCCCTCCTCTGACTCCTCTGCCTCCTCCTGCGCTCCGTGAATCAGCGCCCCCCTCCCCCTCCTCCCCCCCTCCTCTCTCCGCTGCCGTAGCGCAGGAAACAGTGATGTGTGTGTGTCCTTCTATCTGTCACACACACACACACACATACACGGTAACACACACACACACAGTTACCATACAGCTCACTGTTACATCAGCTCGTGAAGTTAGCGCCTCTGTCAGATGGACTTTACCTCCTCCTCCCCCTCCTCCCCCTCCTCCTCCGCCGGAGCTCTCAGCGATTCCCGGGCACGAGCTTCATCCTCGGGTGATTCTCTGGTCGCGCGCCTGAGGTGTGCGCTGGTCGCGCCGCGCGGACCTCCATTTGTAACGAGCTCGGCGAGGCGCGCGACGACGTCACCACCAGCTGAGAGAAGACGCCTGCAACACGGCGCGCGACCAGCGTCCAGGCCCCGTGTCCATCCATCTGATCTGAATTCACCTGCCACGTGAACAAGCGCAGGTGCTGTCACTGACACGATGACATTTACTGTGGTCACGTGACACCGGACGAGCCTCCATCAATGTCCCGCTGAGTGTGTGGAATAATGATACATAACAACATCTGCTTATCTGGTTCTTACTCTAATAATAATAATAATAATAATAAGAAGAAGAAGAATATCGCTTTTTTTATTTCCGGGTTAATTCTTTAAAATATTTTCAAATATGACAAATGAATTGCAAAGGTGCAAAATTAAAAACAAACAAAAAAATTCCTCTCTAAATATTCATTTTTTTTCTCCCTGGAAAATTATTCAACTAATCATCATGACTTCACAGAATAAATATTAAGAGTCTCTTCAAACAGAGCCTTATTAATATCCAGGAGCCCTAATCCTTTAGATTAGGGCCCCGAGCATATGCCCGGGAGGCTCATACAGTGTCCATGTGTGGCGCTAATTGCGCTAATGAATCACCATAAAGTCTTTAAAGCAGTTAATTATTCAACGTTTGGGGAAATACCCTCGTTCCCCTTTTTGCTCAGATGAGAAGAAACCACCCTCATGTCATGACTGACCTGCTGACCTGCTGACCTGCTGACCTGCAGCTGCAGCCTGCAGTCAGTGAACTGAGCCCGGTTCCAGGACCAGGACCAGGACCAGGACTGAAACACAGCACCTCAAAGTTTCACTGGCATCATCACTGTCTCATCGTCTGCGTCCGACCACTCATTCAAGCACCAAACACAGTCACATCAGAATGACACAACACACCGGAGAGGAAGTTGCCACATATCCGCCAATCAAACACAACACATGCGTTTGAAACGTTTGAAATGTGAACCACAAATGTCAAACTCGTCCTTTAAACAGAGCCGGAGTCAGAAACAGGCCCAAAGCATTGTGGGAGAATCCATCACAAAGTGCGGCACTGTGATACTGACCCAGCTTGTTAAAGTCAAATATAAAAACAGTCACTTCCCATATGGACTGGACAGGATAAGCCCCCTATACCGCCGCCCTCCACTCACCCCCCCACCCCCACCCCCCCATGTAATGCTGTAATCAGCATGGAGATGATGGTCGGATATTTTTAATGACAGTTTCTTATCTGCAGGGAGGAAACGGGTGGAGGAAACCAGCCGAGCAGCGACACAGTGGAGCTGGCAGGTGAGAGGGTCACCGGGGGTCAACGCTGACATCACCTCTGGGCGACATCCGCTCACGCCGCTCGCTAATGAACAGTGAAGCTGTGAACTGAGAAAGGTAACGAGTCACCTCGCATCAGGATCTAAAGACCTGGAGGCTGGAGGTGTACTTCCTGTCACCGGGGGGAGGGGGGGAGGGGGGTGGGGGTTTGCAGGGTGGTGATGTGACGAGTCACCTCAGGACTCAGTGTAAAGAAAACAGCTGTAAACCTCATCAAAGCTCAACACAGACTAAACTTCACTTTATATTATACCGGGAAGATCTAGACTTGGTATGACCAGGTCCTTATGACCTGCAACCCACTGGAGAACATCAGCCTCCAGGTGAAGAACCACGACTCTGGATGCTGACAAACTTCACCCGGACCTTTTGTTTGGTACAAACGAGTTGTAACTGCAATCTGAACTCATTTCCAGGTGAAATCCTGGTTGAGGAGGAATAAAGGAGCTTCACGTGAAGGAGTTGGTGGTCCGGCATCATTCAGACCTGCGTGCATCACCTTGATCTGTGGCTATGTGCATAATCAGATTGAGAAGAAGAGCTGGATATTCTTCATATTACTCAACATAACCTTGATTCCCCTGCACCCATAAATCCTCTGCACAAATAAAACCTTTGGCGGTCCATAAATATACAGAGCGCGGCGGCGCCGAGAGAAGGGAGCCCCCGCATTAAGCCTTCACACTGTATGTGCTTTCAGCTTAAATAACCTCCACAGAGACCAGTCTTTGCACACACACACACACACACACACACCATGGCGAGCGTCACTTCTGCAGCGTGTTCAGTGCTTCACTGGTCTGGAATATATGAGTGGTAGAAGATGGGTGAGAGAGGAAAACCCACACTGGGGTGGGGGGGGGTCTAAAAGAAGGGATGTCCGAAGGGGCGTCGGGCCGTGCACCCGGGCCCACTCTCGGCCCAACGGCCACGTCTCCATGGCAACGTGCATCCCCTGCCTCCGTCCTGGGGAGCGTGGAAGCGACGGCAGCGATCTGTGCGTATTCTGTCTGGCTCATTATGTGGGGGATGAAGTGAAGCAGCCAGGGGGTGCATTTGTTCTGCGTGGACTACCCCTCAGCTGCCAAGCGTCTGTCTATTTATAGCAACGAGAGAGGGAGAGAGAGAGAGAGACTAAATAAAATAAACACTGGGGTCACTGCACCACTCACTTCCCTCCCTCCATCTGGAATAAGTCTATTTGTTGTCGTTTTGATTGTGTAGCTCTGTGGAAGTGATGAGTGAGGCGGCGGCGGCGTGAAGGTTGAGGCCTCTCACTGTCCACACATTCACTGGGTTTTCCTTTTACAATCTGGGATAAGACGTAAACACAAATATACAACAAATAATTAGATAATATATCTTTATATATGTGTTTTAAATTTACAACACTGTCCTAATCCCAGTGGTCAAAATAGTCACGTTATAGTTAGAGAAATAGGCAGCGGCAGTTTGATTTGGTTGAATGAACCTGATCTCAGATCAGATCAGGGGACATGATGACATTTATTGAAACTAGCCACACGCCTCTTGTTTCTCAGGCGTCATTAGTCCTCGTGCTCGCAGGACAACTTGGTAAATATTGAATTCATTTCCTCCTCTCCAGCCTTGTCCAATGAATATTTAAACAGCCTTTTCTTGCATCTCCGAATGAAAAATTGAGCTGCACACGCCTTCATCTCAACGCGCATCCTGACAGGTCACTTACGACAGTGAGGTCACAGAGGAGTGACCCATTTAGGCCCCTGACGACGACACCCACGGAGAAACTCCATTATGGATCACGTGTCGCGTCATGTAACAACATCGCACTGGATCTAAAAATATGTGACTCAAACTGCAGCAACCAGGCCATGATGGGTTTTAATATCCTTTTATATCCTGCAGCTCCAACTACAGCCGACTACAGCCGCCACATCAGTGTCAGCAGCTTCCTGTGGTAGGGAAATCAATAATCGTTCCCTGTTAGTGGTTCAGTTATAAAGTTTTGAGATGAGGAAAACCTCTTAAATACATTCACACTCATGCAATATATATTTTTTTAAAATCCTCAGATGTTTTTTAACCTCTGATCGGTCGACTGTTTGTTGCATCTTTAGCACATCCCTCTGAAATGTCTGTGTATGTGGACATTTATTTTACTTCCTTCCCCATTTTTTCAAGAGACGAACTTTTGCTCTGTGCTCAAACGCCTCTCCTTCTGTTGTAAATTGTCTCATATACAAAAATCACAGAAATCTATGTAATATCTAATGCATCAAGCATCATGAAGGTTTCATTTCTCACCGTCTTCTAAATTTCTACAAACCAAACTACTAATTATCAAGAAATATATAATCGCAATATAATGTATAAAAGTGTAAACAGCCATTTTTAGTACTTTTAAAAAGTCTGTGATTCAGCTCTAACGTTACAGATGCATAACACGAGACATCACTGTCAACACAACAAAATGCCTCGATGTGACCTTCTGACCCCGAGGCACATTACTTGATTGCTCTGATTTGTGGCAAAGAGGCAACCGTGACAGCTCCGCTTGATACCACAACGGAAAACCCGAGAGTGCAAAAATAAAACCGGAACCGCTTCTATTTGTCCTCTATAAACATTTGAGTGAGAGCAACATCGGGTATTAAAGTGACTGAAAAATCATGAACCAATAGCAAATGTGATGATAGAAAACATATCCCCAGTCAGCACCTGGAAAACATCATCATTTCACAGGCTGAAAGAGGCGAGGCAATACACACGTTATCCGTCACTCACACAAACGGTGCTGATACACACTGATGTGAAGACATTGCAGCATGCAACAAATAACAAAATCACGTTTTGCTTCATGGGACAAAAACAGGTAATCGTATTTCCATTGTAGAGGCTATAAATCCACTGCATTGCAAAGCAATAACTGTCAGAGAAACGGATGACTGTCGACGCCTATAAAGCCTGAGGAAAGGCTGAACTGTTGTGTTATTTATACTTTGATACTTTCAGCTGGTAAATCAATGCGATACAGCTGTAAACAAAGACTCACCACTTCTACATGCTTATATCAAAAACAAAATAAAAGCCAAAATTAGGATCAACAGCAATAATTTACTGAGACATGGAAACCATACATTGATGTGTATGGTGTGTGTGTGTGTATAGTTTGAAAGGTACAGAGCTGCAGGGCACAGATGAAGCCACCTACTGGCCACTTTTATTTCAACCACCTGATCAGAGGGAGCAGCTGATCAACAGGTGACTCATTAATACTTTACTATTAAAGTATATCAATCAGTCAACATTTCCCTTATTTTTTAAGACAAACTTGAACTTCGTTGAACGCGTCTAGTTCATGGGTCATCATTTTAACCATGAGTCGCCCTGAACAACCAGACAAGGCCACAGCAATGCACTTCTCTTATATTCAAACCAAAGACCAAACAAGTTGAGCCCAGGCCCTGAAGCTGTGGCGTCTGGGATAATTGGGTCCCAGTGGTGTCTTCGTCACAGACGTCGTCCATTCTTGTCTGGTCCATCCTGCTGTAGTGTGTGAGCAGTGGGCTCGGCCTGGCGTCCCACAGCCTCAGTCTTCTTTGTTCTGCCTGGATCGCTGCTGCTCTTGATATTCTCTCGAGTCCTCCCAGGGACGAGGACCACGGATGTTCTTCCACTCGTCTATATTCTGCTCCTTCATCTTCTGCAGAGAGAGAGAGCGAGAAAGAGAACAATCAACAGGACATGAGATTTGAACTTCAGGGTCTTAATAATTCAATTCAGAAAAAAGAAAAACCACAAACCCGACAGATTTAAAGAACGCTGCTTTTCATAAGTATGAAAAAGTTTGCCTAACCCAAGTTTTAACTGGAGCGTGAACTCAGGATTTGTCTGAGTTTAGCTGATGTATTGTGAAATGACCAGATGTAGAAAATTCTGACCATCTGCTCTGTCAAGCAGGTGAGGAGGAGCAAGAATTAAGCTGCCAGTGTTGCTTCAGATTGCCTTATTGGATGGTCCAATGGTTTTGGAACCTACCTCCCACACCTGTCTGTGTGTGTGTGTGTGTGTATGTTTGGGCGGGTAGATAGTCTATATATACACACACATAAAACCTCAGAAATAGTTTAGTTCGTGGAACCAACATTACCAAGTTTTACAACCAACAATATATTTTGTCTGATATGATTAAACCCTTCAAAAGTACAGAGTTTCTTTCATCACACACCCCCACATTCTCAGCCCGACACCCTCACCTCATACTCCTCCTCCAGAGTGACCGACTGCTTCGTGTTGATTTTGGCCTCCAGGGAAGGATCCATCTAAGACAACAGAGAAATATTTTTTCAAAGTACATGGAGCTCAGTTTAAAAGTCTCAACTGACAACAACAAACCAAAGAAAAAGAAAACAGAAGGGACGGGCAGTTTCTTTGAGAGACAAAATTGGAGGATTAGTCAAAAATCTGTGAAATAATTACAAATATAAAATGAGATTTGTTATTTGATGGTGTCCCCCTGTTTTACATTGTTTTTATTTTAACTAAACATCACCAAGTTTAGTAGAACTGATAAAAAACAAAAAGATTTACATGTGTACTTTGTTATCAAGTCGAGTCAATGGGGCTATCAGCATTTTGCAATTCAACCTGATTTTGCTTGGACTGAGATGAATCCTATTCTGAGCCATTACGTCTAATGAGTTTTAATATTTCACAACAATAATCCTGCAGTTACTCTGTGACTTATAAACTTCATAACTAACTGGTTTTTAATTAGACCTACATGACTAAAGCAAATGAATAATATACAGAGTGTTTTATACCTGTCAGACCAGGGAATTCACTGCTTAAATTAGTTTTACAGCATCTACGATGGGAGTTTTATTAATGCTACAATACCAGTGGCCTGAACCCAAAAACTAATTGGGAGCATTCAGAGAGAACCTGGAAAAGTAAAAGAAAACGCCTTGAAGGTCAAAACCACCTCCAGGCTAAATTAAATCATTGAAGAGAAAAATGCTAATCGGATCACACAGTGACTTACTCACAGACTGTGGCTTTAATGATTTAAATATCAGAAGGAGGAAAAAATAAAAACAAAATGCCTGACAACAGTCCAGAGTAAGAACCGGAAGAGTGGTTTTAATTGTGCATTTCTACAACTGTTTAGATATTCCATCAAATGACATGTGCCTACATGCACAGTGGGCAGAGCTGAATCTTTATTCCACAGGGTGGTGGCTGCCGCAAGCCCTTGTCATGAAGAGTGTAAGCAATGTGTGTGTGGAGGCAGCTAGAAAAGCACGGTGCCTGCAGGCACGATGCCGCACCCATCCTGGTCTAGTGCTGCCTCACATGGACGGTAATAAGAAAAGATGCCCGTGCCATCTGGTTGCCACCCACGTGACATGCATTACTGTTTGCAACAGCAAAGAAGCACAAAACAGCAAATCCCCCTCACAGCTAACGCATCACGTTGTAGTGACTTCTCGTAAAGTCAGTCAGTCTTCTGTCATGTTAATGAATGGAGACTGTCACTTAATGAATTGTTTTCATTTTCACCCACTGTGAGGAGGTTTGTGATGCCATTTAGTAGCATTTGTCTGCAGTGTAATTCTAAGGTGAAACTAACATCAAGTGTTTTGTTCTTGAAAACACAATTATTAATTAAAACCAATGTAACACAAGGAAGCAAGAGATTCCAGCATCTCAACATGAACTGTTTTCACTATGCACATTTTCCCCTACACCCTCAGTTGCAATTACAGCTCTAACCACTAAGAGGAGTATTTACACACAGACTACACTATGTAATGAGATTATTGTCTTTTCATGATTTCTGATAACTATAGTAATGCAAGTAAATTAATACAAACCCTTCTGTTGAGCTTCTGGAAATCATATCGGATTTGTGTGAACTCTCGCAGGCCAAAGGAGCCTCCGATCACCAGCAGCTGAGATGAAAAACCAAAAAAGTTTTACTCATTTATGAAAAATAAGGAATAATTTAATTGCTTGATAGTACAGTACAGAGCAATATTCAGTAATTTACGCAACAAATAATTATCTTGATTTATGAATATAATTCTTTAGCTCAAAATGTGTAATGCAAAAATGTGTGTCTTGCTTTGTCTGACAAACTAAACCGAAAGATACTGTGTACTGTCATATATTAAATTACTATTACTATGAAACCATGTCAATAAAAGCAGAACTGGACAAGTTCATATCTGTTAAATTAATACATTTATTCAGCTTGTTTCAAGTGAATCCGACTATTTACTCACATGTCAAAGTATATTAATATCAGAAACTGATGTGAGAAATAACTGTCAACACTTGATTTAACTATAATGACAAGATAAACTAAAAGAAGCACTATATTAATGAAGCTAGCACGATAGCGGACGTCTTAGCTAACATGCCTATCACTGTTTTATCTGTCAGCATTTATAATAACACGTAATTTTAAAAATTACTTACGAGCATAGGCAGTCCATATTTCACCGTCTTGTTCCTCTGCAGCTGCTTTAAATTTAACATGACTCTTCTTCCCAGCTATAAGTCCATTTACAAAACAGGTCACAACTTGGACGCGTTTCCTGAAATGGTCCGACAGGCTAAACGGTCCGGAGCGACGCGGCGTCACGGTGGAGGTTCCGATTTGTGACAATGGCCAACATAGGATTTTGTTTTTTGTTTTTTCGCGAAGAGAGACTGAAAAGTTGATATTTATCGTCAGACACTCATTCGTTGCTTTTAAATTCCTAAATATGTTTGTTTGCGTAAAGTTGACAGTATGAGGTTTTTTTCTACAGCAATACCAAACTATTATTTCCTCTGTTTCTCACAGTTGTAAACATTTTTACATATCTTTTCTACATTATTATCTCGGTGTGTTTAACTGGGTTTTATTCAGTTATTTACAACATTTTAATGTTTTCCTACCATCTCTGCAGCCTCTCGTCACAGGTCCCACCACCGCCTGTGACTCATCCGGGTGTTTAGGCCTCAGCTCAGTGTGAGCACGCGCACTGGACACCGTCCTGCACCTGTAGAACGTCTCACCTGGATGTTGTGTGACACAGGTGATTTTAAATGAAGCCTTCTCAGTCACGGCCTTAATTTTCCTCTTTTTAAATCTGAAGGCAATAATAGTAAATATTGACCCAGGTTTTTCATGGTGGGTCAGTTTGTTGTTATTTTTCTGTTGTATTTTCTGTGTGGCACATATGGATGTAAACGTAAAGTTTATCGAGTGTAACAGTCAGTACAAGTTGTTCTGGATCAGACATACAACTAAAGGCACAAACTGTCAATCGATCCCTGAAGTAAAACAGAGAATAAGAGGAGAAAGTATAGCAATTTTTCTTTATTACAATTTTTGTCTCTTATTTTCAATCAGGTGAAGAAAAATACCTTTTTTTTTGTTCAGTATAATAAAATATGTTAACTTTATTCATTTTATGAAGAAAAACAATGACAACAAGAAAATAAAAACAGAAAAAAAAAATTCTCTCTCTCTCTCTCTCTCTCCCTCTTTGTAAACCTGGAGAGCTGCTGCATTGCATGGGAAGCAAACAGAATGGAGACCGAGTGTGGCGCAGCAGCGACGAGGCTGGACAAGGTGGGAGGTGGAGGAGCAGGAGGAGACAGGGGATAGTGACAAAAAAAGATAAGGCCAGATAAGGACATACAAGACAAATGAGCGTCGTAGGACAGGAGTGTGGTGACGGGGCAGTCGGAGGACGTGGCGGCGATTGGAGCAGGTAGGCTGGTGGTCCCGAGTCAGGGCGACTCACAGAGAGTTCAGAGGTCACTCTCTCCGTACAGAGCCGTGGAGAACGACATGTAGTCGAGGGCCCCGGGCACAGCGTCTGGGCCCGTGTAGGGGGCCATGCGGGCTATGCAGTACTCTGCCTGGTCCGGAGGCAGCTCCCGCAGTAGCTCATTGGCCAAAATGTAGTTCTGTTGAAAATGGGGGGAAAAAAAACAAACAAACAATGACAAGGCTCCAGTTCTGTTGAATGTGTGTCATAAATTAAATTTATTTCATAAAAATAATAATAATAATAATGTAACAAGAAACAGAACAGAAACTTAAACATAAAAATCGTAAACAATTTGCAAACGAGGCCATAACGTTCCACTATGCTCTCCAGGAAGTTGTTGCCCAGTTGTCTAACACTGCTCCTGTGACGTACCTTATCCCCTGCCAGGACTTTGAAGGAGGCCATCACTTGGTCGGCAGTGTCTGTGTCCGCGGTCTCGCGGGACATGAAGTCGATGAAGGCCTGGAAGGTGACGATGCCCATCCTGTTGGGATCCACGATGCTCATGATGCGGGAGAACTCGTTTTCACCCTGGAGACGACAGAGAGGAGCAGTGAAGCCCGTTCGCCGTGGTGACGGTCCCCATGGCAACATACTAACGCAACAGGAAATGACTGCCAGACTGAGTAAATATTTAAATTATCAATACTGAAAACATGTTTTTAATTTAAATGTCAAATTTAAAATAACATAAAACACAAATACAGTGTTTTTTAAAATTTAAATAAAGTTGAGGTCAGTGTATTTATTACCATTTCTTACTGTTGTCAACAATCAAACACAATCAGATCTCATACTTGAAGGGTGCTCATGGCTTTACCAGGTTGTAACCCATGGAGATAAGGCAGGTTTTGAAGTCTTCAGCTTCCATGATCCCTGTTCTCTTCTACAAGGTCAGCGAAGGAGAAAGGAAACCGGGAGGAGAGGCGAGATACAGGAGGAGGAGGAGAGGCGGAGGATAGTGGAGGAAGTCAATGGTGGAATAAAGAGCAGATTTTAGGAAAAACGTTGCAGCAATCCACAACAGGGATGTTGCAAGTTGTGGAAGATCACAAAGGGAAAATAGAGGGAAAGGTGGGAAGAATCGCAGGAAAGAAAACCAAGGGAAGGAGAAGGTGCAAAAGAAAAAAAAAAAGAAAGAAAGAAACCAGTTAAACCTCTCACCACGGGGGCGTGGCTGCGTGTAAGTACCTGTGCATCGTTGGCGATATCGAAGCCCAGGCTGATCAGGCAGGCCTTGAACTCCTCCGCGCCCAGAGTGCCCGAGTGGTCCTGAGGCGTGGCAGGCCAGTGCCAGGCGCGGCGTCGGGGGCCACAGGCCATGCAGCAACACATACAGCGGTGTCAGTGATGGTGAGGAGGGGTTGGATGGGGTAAGACGAGGAGGCGGGTGAGGTGGTGGTGGTGGTGGTGGAAGGAGGGTGGAGGGTGGAGGGTGGAGGGAGTGCACCATGCACGGGGGAGGGGTGGGGGTGAGAGGGGGGGAATGAAGGGAGAGGGCCATGCACAAGGAATAGAAAACAGAGAACACAGTGCATATTCATTAGGATCTGGCAGGTGACCACACGGTGGCAGCAGTGCTGCCATGCTGGCGAGGGGGCATTCAGAGGCGTTAATGTGCAGTGTGGCAGGCAGACTACTGGGCCTTGAGGTGAGGTTGCGTTATTCATCGATGGCACATGGTACTCAACAACACAAAGTACGCCGCAAACACTTCCTCTTTACCTTCTCCTGTACCAGGCACACGTCACACGCCAAACACAACACAACACAACACAACACTTACCGCAATCACATTCCTTTTTTCCATACAACATGTACACACATCTGTAATGATAATAATCATTACAGATTATTATACCGCTTTAATTAAAAAAAAAAATCTGAACGCATGAGGTTAAATCTGGAATGGACTTTATCCCCTGTAGAAGGCCTCTTCAGCGCCACAGTCCATCATCATCATCATCATCACGCTCCTCTGGAGGAATGCATGACGTAATGGTGGAGTCAGCGGGAGCGAGATGGGGGGAGGGAGGGAGGGGAGGGGGGGGGCGAAGGACGAGACGGCGCTAAATAAAAACTCATCCATACTTGGTGCCGTTCCTGTCACGGTGAGGCCCAGTGTAAACACTGAGGTCTCAGGCAGGGAGGTGGGGAGGGTGGGGGGAGGGGGGAGGGGGGGTGGTTTCATTCTACCTGACCTGTATTTTATTTAAGCTTCTTCTGCATTTCACACACAGACTGCACACTCTGCACACACAGTGACGTGAGTGTATGAAAGACGATCTCATCAGGAACAGAGGCGGAGAAGTTAGATGAGAAGATGCCTCCCGCAGAGCTTAATGACTGACACCAGTCTAATGTGTGTATGGAGAACTAATTATCCCGTTTCCCCAAATCATTCTACTCCCACTCCACTTCCACTATCTGCCGAAAACCTAATCTGATCAGCGCACGACCCACGACGCCCCTCCTCGCCTCGCCTCGAGTCGGTCTCCACTACTGACCCTGTCGAAGTGGTTGAAGGAGGCCCGGAACTCGTTCAGCTGCTCCTGGCTGATGCCTTTGGCGTCCCGCGTCAAGATCTGGTTCTCGATTTCGTTGATGGTGCGAGCGATGGTGGTGAGCAGCTGCTCCCAGCCCACGCGGATGTGCTGCAGAGGCGAGACGGGAGAGACAGACCAGGGGTCAAGGGAGAGACAGACCAGGGGTCAAGAAAGAGAGACGGATTTTAAGGAGACGTAAACGGAGAAGTAACAGAGGTGTTTGGTGGAGTTTACCTCCATGGTGTAGTTGGTATGCTTGTTGTCGAAGATGAGGGCTTCCTGAATGAGCTGGTGGTCTCCCTCCAGCTGGTCGATCTTTGGCTTGTAGTTGATGATGCTCTTCTCGTACTGGCGTAGGTGTGTCAGCTGGTCCTCCAGGGTGCCCTGCATCTCGATCGAGATGCGGCCGATTTCCTGCGGCGACATGAACGCGCGGAGCACGTGAGGGACTTAACGCAGACAACCAGGCGGGCGACTGAACTTGCACTGTGGCTGCGGTCATACTGACCTCCATCTTGGTCTGGATCCAGGGCCCGATGGTGTTGGCCTGGTTGGCGAACTGTCTGCGCAGTCGCTCGTTGTTGTTCTGCCGGGTGTGTTCCTCGATCAGAGCCTGGTCGCGCTGAGGCACCAGCTGTCTGACCTGCAACATCAGCGGAGGGATGGAAAATCCAAACTCATGACAGACACTGAGCTCCCTTTCAAATATTTCAGTCATAATAATAATAAAAATAATAAAAATAATATGTCCACAATCAACTATTAGATTAGATCTTTAAAAAAACAAAAAAACAAAACGGAACGCCATATTTCCTCGCTCCAGAATGATCGTATTACCTTGTCCCACTTGGCGTTAATCTCCTGCGGGTTGATGGTGGTGTAGGGGTTCGAGCCTGCTATGTTCACATGATAGGTCTGCACAATCTTGGCAATCTCATTGTGGATGCCCAGGATGGCCAATCGCTCTTTATCCGCTTCTGACAGCGTGGATTTGAACTGGTCGTGGGCTGTGCTCAATCCCTGACAGGCCAAATAAAGAAATAAATACATGAATGAACAAATCCATAAAACACACAAACAACAACAAGCATCAAACGTTCATAAGCGGGACTTCACTTTTATTTACTTTCCTCTCTTCTTCACTCTGAAGTCCACACCCACCTGGATTTCTTCGATGGTGTGGACGATGAAGGTGTCCTGCAGGTCCTCCATGGCTCCCTCCATCCAGTTGTTGAACGGAGCCGCTCGCTTGGCGAACTCCAGGTACAGCTGGTCGATGGTCTCCAGCAGCTTCTCGGTTCTCTGTTCAGCACAAACATATCTCTCAGTGAGGCGCCGCGGCTCGTACTGTTGACTGATTTGAAGGATGATGGCGCAGCATCAGAGAGAGAGAGTGAGAGAGTCTCACCTGTAAGGCCTCACTGCGGGTCTGGGTCATGGCTCCCAGAGCGTCCCACTGGTCACAGATCTTCTGGCAGCGAGCGTTGACACTGGGGGAGTCGTAGTAGTCCAGCTCACTGGAACACAAACAGAGATCCGTTCACACGACGCCTTTAATGACCTCACGTAAAGTTTTCTTGTCCTTTCCCTGATGCATTTTATGATCCCGCTCAGACTGTGTTCGTTAGCTGGATTATTTTGTGGTGTGAAATTGTTGTTATTTTTCTCTTCTTCCGTTTTTGTTTGTTTCGTTATTTACGTCTGTAAATTGAAAAAAAAAAGAAATTGGGAGAAAAACGTACTTTAACTCCTGTGCGATGGCGGCGATCTGCTCCACGCGGTCCTGATGTGCAGCCAGGTCGCTCTCGAAGGCCTCGTGTTTCTTCAGCAGGGCCTTGATCTCCGACAGCGTGGCCGTCTCGTAGTCCCGCTTCTGCAGCATCTCTTCCTTACCTGCAGGGGGAGGCAGACAACATACCGGCAAAGCCCGCGTGTTGAACACTTCCACACGTTTGTGGCCTGAGACGCGTGGCGGCAAGCGCAGTCCGAGACGGATCAGTACCTTCAGTCCAGGCTTCGTGAATCGCCGCTTTCTGGCGGAATTTCTCCGCCAGGTGGTCGAGTCGCTCCAGCCGGCGGATCTCATTCAGGAGCCACTCCTCATAGCCCTTCTCCGCTCCCTCCAGATTCCCCCACGCGTTGTTTATGTCCTGCGCGACACAAGGCGAGCGCTCAACATGCGACTCATGCCGACTGATGTCACTGAGGTTCACCTTTGACCTACCGAGACCATCCTTCCCTCGGAGGGCATGAAGGCGGGCCGGTTGCTGAGCCTCAGCTTGGTCTGCAGGGTGTTGAAGTTGATCTCCAGCTGGCATTTCTCCTGCACTTTGGGAGGCTTGTGGAGGCGGCGGTAATCTCTGAAGTCCTCCAGCTTCTGCTGCATGGCCTGCATGGTGTTCTCAGGCAACCGGTTCTCCAGCCAGGGGATGGTACGGCGGATCCACTCCAGCAGCTGTTGTGTGGACATAAGTGTGTGTGTGCGTGTGTGTGTGTGTGGTAAAGGGAGGAAAAGAGAGGAAGAAAACGAAGGGGAGAACAAGTGAAGGGAAAAGAAGATGGTTAAGAAGAGCGGGGGGAATCGTGCACATAGAAGGAAGATGATTGATGTGGATATACGAAAAACAAAAACAAAACAAAGTAACAGTTAGTTACTTTGTTTTTAAATTCATCCGTTAGAATAGAGTCATTTTAACTGTCACCGAAAATAAAACACAAACTATAAACCTGTGCAGGTTAAATCAATATTTATATGAATGGAATGAATGGAATGAATGGAATTCATGTCCCACGACTCCTCTAATGCTTCAAGCCTAAAAGGAACAGATTTCCCAGCTGACTGTTTCTCATGTACGACCATGTTTGTGGTCTCTAACCCTGCAGCTGTACGGAGCACACACACACACACACACACACACACACGCTCACGCAAGCACACACCCCTGGGTCCAGGAGGTGGGGGGGAGAGGGGGAGCGAGGGGAGAGTGGTGGTGCAGGTGAATTGTAGGAAAACAGTGGGGTGTGCTCACATCACTGGCCAGCTTCTCATAGTCCTCCATCAGCTGCTCATTCTCCTGGTTGACGGCCAGCACCTTGCAGATCCTGTTGGCCGCCGTCTCTGCCTGGATGACGAGGGCGAAGGGAGAGACAGGTGCATGAGACTCAGAAAAGTGACTCTGATGTGACTCTGTACTGTACTGTACTGTACTGTACACCAGGACCAGAACTTAGTGTGTCTGTAACGGTGTGTGGCTCTGTGAGTGTCATGTCGCAAAAAGATGAATCATTTATTGTCTGTTTGTGGCAACAGGGACACGTGGTGTTGTACCTGTCGTCAGGTGTAGGGGCCACTGTCTTTCTACAGAGCAGCAGCTCACAGTGTGTTATTTTAGCCACACAACCTACATCCACAGACTCAGAGAACAAAGAGTGAGGCTCCTTTGATAAGAATGAAGAAGAAGAAGAAGAAGAAAAAACCCAGCCCAGAGGGGAAACAGAGCGGCTCAGCCATGACACAACACCTCCTTAACACAGCTTGTCAGTCTTCATCACTGGGCTGGTAAAGCACGAGTGAAGCGGTGTTGCCATGGCAACGTGTCGTCACTTAACCCGTTGGCTTCGGGATGAGTGAGCGTGATGAGGGGAAAAAAAGAGGTGGGAATTCAGACAGGAACTGAAGCGACATGCACAAAAGTCTGAAGAAAAATGCACAAGATTGTAACACAATCAGTTGAGTGTCAGTGTTGATGTTACACACTCTCAGGTAACATCAAAATCCCATGGCTGACTTTGATGAATCACCCAAAACCGCACCACTATCGATTCCCCTCCTTCTACAGAGGACAGACCAGCAGGGACGTCGACTCAGATCCCCCAGCCCCGCCCCCCCACGGCGTTCCATAGCTCTGAGCTCCGAGACTCAGGCTCGTCCCACACAGAGGAAAAGATCACAGGGAGAGTTGGCTCGGTCCGGGAGACGTGCTCCTTAAGAGGAGCAGATGTTTGCACTGGAAGCCCTGACAGCCAGGACGAGCAGGAGACACTGATCATGATCTCTGCAGCGCATCACCTGTGGACGTCCCTCAGGTCTAACGCCACTTTACACGTTCTTACAGGGAGATGTTTAAAAAAAAAAAAAAAAGCTTTTTCATATTGACTTTCTCAGAACCACTCCATGTTTCATCTCTAAAGGTTTCGATAAAGTTTTTCCTTGTTGCTCGGCTGCAGAACCAGACGCGAAATCCCTTTATTATCGTCTGCCTGCTCTCATTAGTTATGAAATTAGACGTTGTATCAAATTTAAATGCCATAATTATCTTGAGGGACGGCGAGATGTGAAATGTGTCTGTGTGTGTGTGTGTGTGTAACTGCAGGTTGTAAAACCCTCTGCAGCTCATTAATTCCCACATGTTCTCAAAAGGACCAATGAGGAGGTTGTGAACAAGTGAGGGTCGGCGTTCCCGGCCCACATTCTGACGTATGATGTCATTCGCTGGCAGCCTCTTCTGCAAATATCCAATCATTGTTATGTTTTTGGGTTTGTTTTTTTTTTGTTGTTGTTGTTGTTTTTATGATTTCTCACCTTCTGCTTGCCTGAGAACGCGTGGTAGTAACACGACACATAAGTCATGACGGCCTTCTCATCTGGCCTCAAGGTGCTAATGATATCTGCCCAGGAACAGAGGAGGAGGGGAGAGGAGGAGGAGGAGGAGGAGGAAGGAGAAGAGAGAGAGAGAGAGAAAAAAACATATGCACAAGAGTAAAAGAGTGCAGAGACACAAGGGGCCAGCAGGGGGCGTAATCACAAGAAGAGGCAGCACAAGTCATCTCCAGTCGACGGACGGACAGTTTGTCTAAAGGATTTTAATTTTGACAGGATTTAAGTGGGAGGTGGATTTACATCTAAACATGGATAATCTCATCAGTTTAGTGGGAGATTAACTGTTTGAAGTTTTATACATTTAATATTTCATGGTAAACGGCACCGGCCTGCAGACCTGTGACCTCTGACCTCTCTGACCTGCGATGCAGACTAGGGTCCGGCTGTACTGTCGAGCCCTGTGCAGGGCACCAAGGAAACAGACACCCGCACTAATGTCAGGCGGCACGTATCCATTAAAATAAAGGGGAGGGGGTGTGTGTGTGTGTGTGTGTGGGGGGGTAATTTCATCCTCCACCCTCCATTTAATCTGCCACTTTCAAGACGGAACATAACAAACCATTTTACAGCGGTGCCACACTTCAGACCAATTTGTTTCTCTTCATCGCCCGCAATCATCATCATCATCATCATCATCATCATCATCACGAGTGATCAGATCAACATGGCCGCGCCTCCCACTCACTTCCTGTTCAACCGTAACAAAACCCTCATCACGCAGACTGGAGACACACTTGTGCTCAGAGCCTCTCAAGACTGTTGTCATCCCATCATGCACTTGGTGGAGTGAACCATGCGGAAAGGTAAAAAAGAGTGACCCCTGCAGGGGGTGCTGTGCACTGCAGAGAGAAAAAAGGAGCCCTGTGAGGAGAAAGAGACGGAGGTTGAATCAGAGGAGGAGGAGGAGGAGGGAGGAGGAGACGCTGCATCCAGGATACCTTCTGGGCGCCTGAGAAGGCGTGGTAGAAGCTAGAGACGTAGGTCATGATAGCCTTCTCGTCCGGACGGGCAGTGCCCACAATGTCTGCGGGGGAGAGAGGAGGTCAGAGGGGGGAGGGGGGGTGGGCGGAGGTTGTTAAACAGAGAACAGATAAATAAACAGGAAGTAGATCAGGACTCAGCTCTACCTCTCGTTAACGTTAACCGCTCTTTAAGGCCTCCATTTATTTGTACAAGAAGAACTGCATGTTTACATTGATGGGGGGGGGGGGGTGGGTCTCCTTCTGTATGCACAGCTGCTTGTGTGACCGTTATTACCCTCGAGGACGGAATGAAAAGTCTTATCAATAAATAAATAAATAAATAAATAAATAAATAAATAAATACGTAAATAAGTAAATAAGTAAGTAAGTAAGTAAGTAAATAAATAAATGAAAACTTCAATGTGATTAATAAACCCACTACAACACTGCCACCACCAGGAAGAGGTGGGACTCAGCAGTGGAGTTGTTTAGTGATGCTCTGCCCCTTTGCACATCTGGATAACGACTGCAGATGTGGGTCACATCCTAAAGGAGCTTTCCACCTTTTTCAGAGGATATTTCTTTATGTCTTTAAACCAAAAAAAAAGCCTCGTTATCTCCGCGTCTGTTCACCTTCTGCGTCCAACATCTTGGGGATGTCCAGGTACTTCTCCGCCACGTCAAAAGCTGTGTTCAGGTTGGTCATGGGGTCGTCCTGTCGACAGCAGTGGACACACAGTGAACCCGTCACACTTTTTATTCTATGCCACAGCAAAACACTGGCACTAAACATCCCATTCATCAGTGTTAGGTTCAAGTTTTGCTGTAAAGATCACGTCAACATCAGCATCCGCTCACCTTGCGAAGTTTCCCATAGTCAATGAGCTCTGGACGGTGTCGATGAATGAGCGCGCAGAAACCCAAGCCATCTTTCCAGCTGAGACGGAGAGAGAAGAAGAAGAAGACATAGTTGTGATCCGGGGGGTGAACGTGCAGGGACATGTAATGAGACGAGGCGGAAAGAAAAAAAAAAAGGAGTCTGGATTTAATCTCTGATGGAGACGATTCGACCCGCCCACATCCTGCCGCCATCACGCGGCGCCCGGTTACTGCAACAGCACACAGAGATAGCGATGACAAAGCACATGGTCGAATGTGAAAGTTGGAAAGTTTGTGTCGGTTGGGATCGGTCTGCTATCAGAGAGGGGTCGTGTGGGAGGACGATGGAAACATGACGCTGCACACGGTTGTCAAGGACCAGGAAAAAAAGAAAAGTGGATCCAGATTCTGGATCAGGTTCTGATACATTTATCATGTGAGAGATAAACGATTCTAGTTGAACTCTTTTCCCATGTAAAAATTCAGCTCATAATTAAGATCTTAATCATGACGTATATTAATACATTAAAAGACATTGAGATAAAAAAAAGTGCAGACTCAGCACTTAAAATCCATCTGAAGGTTTATGACTCAATTGTTTTTTTTTCCCAGTGAATCGGTGACAATGTGTTTAATTAAGCGATGGGCATATCTTTGTGGCCCTTCATTGATTGGTGGCCTTGTTGCAGAAAGCAGGCGGTCTGAGTGGCGAGTGGCGAGATTGCTGCTGTGGCGTCCCAGGCAGGAAGAGGTGTGGCAGGTTTACTGGCAGCAGGTTTAAAATGTTACCCAACATCAAAAGTGGCTGTAATGCAGAGGAGGGGCTTTTACAAGGCAAACGCTTCTACGTGAAGCAGCAGGAGAGACACACTGCTATCATCTCACACAGAGCCACCACATCAAAGACCTGTCTCCTGCACAGGGACCATCAGGCAATGACCTCACCTCCACCTCCACCCCCACCTCCACCTCAGCTTTCATCCACATCTGAGGATCACAGTGGCCTTTCCATAGTTCAGCGCTCGCGGAGGAGGAGGCGTCCTGTAAATGTGGCCTCGGCACTAAGTAAAGCCAACATCCGGACACGATGATACAGAAACGCCATTAACCGCCTGCGTGCAACACACCTGCTGATGTGAAGGTAAAAGTGGGATGATGTGCGATGTTGTCAATAAAGCTGATAGAGCTTATAAACCCACAGGATGATGCTCATGTCTGATGCTCATATCCGACCTTTTCCTCTGACCTCGTCTTAAATTACTCAACAAACTCTTATAAATTCTGGGATTAAAAAAATAAAAGTCTGTTTTTATAGGGCTCGTAAACTAAAATGTTTGTTTACAAGCTGTGTAAAGAAAAAAAAAGAGTCCTCTTTACGAGCCCTGTGCAGGTATAATCGTCTGCTAATAGGAGACATGCAGCAAGGGGGATTTTTATTTTTTTTCACCACTGAGGTTTCGACCAAATAAAACTGGTTGTTAATGGAGGTGGTGGCAGCGCCGCCTCTTCACATTCTTTGGCCTAATTTTCACGGCGGGAAGCAAAAGTCTGAACGACTGCCGGTTATTAGCCGTGAGCGCGTCTCGGCGCGGGAATAATAACCCCGCCCCAAATGTAAACGCGCGTAGCATGGTTTCCTCACCTGATGTGAAAGTTCTGGATGTTGACGTTCTTGTAGGGCGCAGTCTTCCTCTGGCACCACAGCAGGAGGCCCTCTTTGGCCGAGGTCTCTGCAGATGGGAAGAAGAGGTCGTCAGTTTGGAGACAGACACATGGGAAAATGTTCACACACACACACACACATGCACACACACACACTGTACCTTCCACAGAAATATCTTGGATGGCAAAGCGGAGGATTATGGTCCAGATCATTCCCAGGGTCATCTTGGCATTTCCATCTACGATCTCTGAAACGAGGAGCAAAATAACATTTTAGCATTCGTGTGTTGTTTCTGTATCGAGGCCCCGGGGCCAGTCGGTTTGTTCAAAGTTAACAACTAGGTGAAACTTGGCGACATCCTCAGAGTCTCAATTTTTTTTATTTTTTTTAATTAAAGTAACAGATTAACTTTTATTTTCCAATATGACATTTTCCATATTATAAATAGCATATGCTTTCCAGCTTTTCATGAGCCATTTCTCACATACAGACGAGATAATCCGCTGATTTTGTTCTGTGTGTTTGTGTGTGTTTTTTTTTCACAGGTTGTGTTTGTAAAGAGAAAACTGAGATCGTGAGTCACAGAGAATTCTGAATGAGACGCGTGATGAGTCAGCCGTTTGACCCTGGACCCGTTAAGCTGTGAGGCTGTGAATGAAGAGCCTGTCCGGACCTCTGTGTGTGTGTGTGTGTGTGTGTGTGTGTGTGTGTGTTTGTTGTCGTTAAAAAAAATCCCCTCCCGCAGGTCACCCTGTTCGCCCGCCTCTTAGCCGTCGCCTCTCCCTCTAATCCAATAAGGCGCAGGGCGCTG
The DNA here is from genome assembly GCA_016785345.1 of Trinectes maculatus. Taxonomy (NCBI): domain Eukaryota; kingdom Metazoa; phylum Chordata; class Actinopteri; order Pleuronectiformes; family Achiridae; genus Trinectes; species Trinectes maculatus. Next base: position 48,937 of record JAFBJQ010000363.1, on the reverse strand, counting down.
CAGCTCGGCGGCCGCCTGAGTGTGATGGACAAACCCGGACTGCGAGCTGTCACTCAGACGCCTGAACGTGTAACTCGCCGTGAAAGCCGGCTCCGATGGAATTAAGGAAGCAGGGAAGGTTGAGCCCTGTGGTTGAAGCTGACACATGCAGATGCATGCTGGGAGTGGCCTTATTGAAACTGCATCCACACCACCACCACCCCCCCACCACCCCCACTTTATCCCTCAACCACAACAAACCCCCGGTGAGTCGCATCCCACCAACGCCGCCCGACCGGGAGCAGATTCCAGCCTGGTAATCCGTCTGGAATGCCGGTCTGGCTTAGGAGCTTTTTACAGCAGGAAAAACGTCTCAGTCGTCAGACAAGCGAATAAAGTGAAGACGAAAAACGGTGAAAATCGATGTGGATTATTTTCTGCTTTGTCGTTTGTCTTCTCTCGTTTTATCTTATAGTCGTAAATTCAACATTTTTGTCCCTGATCAATATCCAGCCTCAGTAAACGCATTGCTGATTTGCATTGGAAACTCTTTAAACTATTTAGAATCGATTTTTTTTTTGTTCCCCAAGAGTTTCAGGAGTCGATAAAAGAAGTGACTCGACAGAGTGATTTTTTTATTTTTGTGCGTTCACCTTGGCGCAGAATCATTATTTTATTGATCCGTGTGTCTGGTGATACGGCTGCATTTTGCACTAATGAGCTAATTTGTTTGTTTTTTAAATTCATTATAAAACTCTTTTTTTTTTAAAGGTGTTTGTGCTTGGCAGTGAAATGATGGAGAACAGAAGGGTTGAACACAAAAGGTCAGATGGGTCAAAGGTTAACCTCATTAGGTGTGAGGGCGGGACTTAAACAACAGGACCGGACCTTTGAATGAGTCATAGCCCCTGTGTCTTTAACCTGGACTTGACAATTTTACAAGGGTTTGTTTTCTTTAAATCTGTCACTGTATATATATATATATATATATATATATATATATATATATATATATATTTTCACATATACATACAGTATATATACAGTATATATACAATATAAATATTGTATATATAAAAGTATATAGAAAATATAAAAACTAGGCAAATATAAATATAAATATTGGGAAAATATACATATTGGGCAAACTGAGACGCTGGAAACAAACCCATATGATTCCAGTGCTGCTGGGAGAGCGTCAGATAGACAGATGTTTAGAAAGAGAGAGAGACAGAGAGTGAGAGTAGAGTGTTTACTCTGCTAAAGACTTGTTTACTCTGCGCTGGGAGGAGGACGGACGTCCCCGACTTATTTGTGCTGAACAACGAGCGTCTTCGGCCCCTGAGGGGAACGCTGATCCTAAAATCCACTCTCCGAAAATGCACCGCAAAGCACAACCTTCACCGACAACACTGACCTAAAGAGCTAATTAACTCCAACACAACACTGCCATGATAACGAGACAGGGCCAGACACTGCTATATACATAACTACTCACAACAGGATGGGCAATATCGATTCTGTGGGTGGCCTAATTGGATTCTTTTCATAACGAGCTAATGTGGTGTTGAATACGTCCTAATTCCAACGCTGTCGCTCACCCTCTGCACCGATGGACACCAGCTTCACTCCTTTGCTGGCGATGAAGTCGAGCGCTTTGTTGACGTTGGAGATCTTGTGGAATCTCATTTTGCCTCGTTCTGGTTTGGCCAAGCGTTCACCTGAAACAAATGAGCAGTGTAACCGCATTAAATATAAATATCATTTTGTCGTGGAGCGAATACGTCTAAACACTGGGAACTGATGCCAAGGCCAAACCAATTCAATTTAGTTTAAAGGGGACGCTGGAGCACAGCTTTCATCACCACTCCTAGAAGCTTTTCAACATATAATCAGATTTCTTGTTAATGGAAAGCAATAATATTTTCGGGACATGGGGTTATTCGCTTTATTTTCCAAAGTTAAATTACCAAAATAAAATTACACCATTCGTCATCCAGTATGTACAAGGCTACATCCAAGAGACTGTTTAGCTTAGCATAACAAAATGTCTATTCAAACATCAGTCAAAGTGTCCAAAAGTGACAATAAAAAATTTGAAATATCAATAAAATTAGAGCGTGTAAACGGTTAAAAGCTAAAAATGGCTGAGGTCAAATTTATTAACTTCTCTTTTAATCCAATCAAATATAATTTGTCGCAAAACTCACATTGTCCTCTATTGCTAAGAGAAGATTTAATGTAAACAGATACGAGCAGGTTGTCAACCCTGTCACCTGACTCCTCTGGTGTCAACAAGTGACGGTGTTGACGTATGTTTACACACGGTTCGACGCGTCAGGTGAGGAGCAGCGTACCTGAGATGACCTCCAGCAGCAGCATGAGCTTCAGCCCATCTCTGAAGTCCTCCTCGATGTTCTCGATCTGCGTCCCTGCTTTCCTCAGGTGAGAGTTGCACCACGCTGTAAACGTCTGCCGAGACGAAACAAACAGGAAACATAAGTCAGCACCGTTTAGCAACTTGTAATCGTGCAATAACAGATGACTTAGATTCGCCAATGTTTATAACATTCACCTTGATGAATGTTTGTGGTCAATTTTATGATAATTTATCCAATAATTAAAGAGACATTTTACTTAAAACTACAAAAAGTCGTCATTAGGATCCATATGATCCTGACAAATAATTAATAAATTATTATGATAATGAAATTAATAACCACTACTTGCCACTATTTACAATCTGTGTCAAATGTGTTTGCTAGCATGACGCAGAATGACATCCAGCTCTATGTGTGTAGTCTTGCAGTCAAACCTGACCTTTGACCTTGTCGTAAAAAGGCAGTACCAACAGAGTGAGATCAGACTTAATTAAATTTCAGTAGAAATAAGTGGGTTAATCGAATTGTTTTTTGTTGGTTTATTCACACACTTGTGTAACTAACAAGCCTAAATACTGCACTTTTTCCTTGGAGCCAGAACACACTGGAGCATTGTGTACTGTGTACAGTAGGTGTAGCGGGCCTTGGATTCTCTGGCATCGCTGGCATGCAAACATGCTAACGGAAAACATCTGGACCCGGGTTTCAGCCGCCCAACGGGAGCCGGCATGACGAGTGGGCCCGCTGCGCGCCCTACTGTGAACGGCTCTTTGTGAGTTCCCAAGTTAATTACACCCGGGACCCAAACATCAGGCACCATGTTTCCAAGTCGGAGGACCTGCAGGAGCCGGGCCAGGCCTTTATGAAAGCCAACACTGTCTCTCTCTCTGGCCTGCCCTCTGCTGCCGGGGAACAAAAGCCACTTAAAAGCCACTAGCGAGCGGGTTCGGAGCACTCGTGGAACTTCCGCAATGAGGTCATTCTTAAAACAGAGCTGGCGTGAGGTTTACACGACTATCAATAAACAGGCGTGTGGAGGAGATAGGAATTCATCCAATGAAGACGCTGGAGAAACTGCAGACACGGCGGAAGAAGCGACGAGGAAGAGAGCAGATTATATGGTGTTTTATCTCAGAGGGAAGAAGTGAAGAAGGAGATTTATGTGCAGCTGGCAGACGCACACCCTCAATCTCCAAGATACTTTATTCCTCTTAACATAGTCACGATCTGAGCCAAGATACAGCAGGCACTCAAATACTTCACTTCATCCTAATCAATAGTCTCTTTAGAGGTTTGCCAGTGAGACTTTGGAGAAGGGGCTGTGTTGTCAGCAGCTGAGATGAAATGTGTAACATTTAGTCAAACCGTTATGGTAGAGATATCTCCGGGTTCTGCAGGTTCAGGTTGGGATTATTTGGTCCCCACTTTGATTATTAGGTCCCCACTTTGTCCCCACCTTGATCGGCCTGTGTATGTTTGCTACTGCGAAAGGCAGCAAAGGGTCATCTGAACGATTTGACCTTTAACAGACTGATATCTGCTCGACTAAATAAAAATATACCGCACGATATTCAATGAAAAGGGGAATTTCGACATCTGTCTGAGGAATGAGTCTGAGTGGATATTTCCTGTTTAGTGCAGCTGTGACGGCCAAACATTCCGAACGACTTTGAGTCATCCAGCGAAAAGGCCGAGTTGTGAAAATGAGTAAAAGTTCAACAGAGAGATACAACGTTACCATATCTGTCCTGCTTCTTTTTCCAATTCCCTAAAACTTCCAGAAATAACATTTCAACAAACTCCAGACACAAGCACTGGTGTTAACTTGTTGCATTCCTCTGCTGATTATATAGGATACTGCAGAGGGGGTTGTGTAATTGCAAGATATAAGGAAAATAAGAAGTTTTTTTTTTTAATCGAGTGTGGCTGCGTTTCTCTGCAGTTAACTGAAACGGTAACAGTAATAACACTGTACACTGCTAAAAAACAACAACAACAACCCAGATCAATATCATGTAAGGACATGAAAAGAGCCTGGATGCCAAGACGATCTGGTCTTTTTGTTCAGACTAAATAATTCAATCACCAAACAATTTTTCCTCGAAGCTTCGCACAATTAAAAACAAGCAGGGCCAACACAATGAGTTGATTGTGTGTATGATTGTTTTGGATGAAACCCTGGTGTTTTGTGTTTGCCTGAAAAAAATAAATAAAATCAACCCTTAAGTGTAATGTACCTCACAAACACACAACATGGAGAGAAGCATGCAGTGCGACACTGTGCGATCCCTGTGTGCGCTCCATGTGTGTCCATGTCGTGTCAGTACACTGTGTGCTGTGAATCTCTGGGAGCCTGCAGCAGACGTCTGGAGACCCATCGTCTGCTCATCAACAACGCGCCGCAGAAACCTGGTCTCGTGACAGCGTCTGCGACGGGGCAACGGCAAAGGCAACGCTGACTACGTCTGCAGGAGGAAGTGGGGGTCGTAAATTTCTAACCCCGCTCGCCCCCCTCCCTCCCTCTCTCTCTCTTAGACAGGCTGTAAAAACAACAGGGGTCAAGAGCAGGAGGAATCTGCTCCGCATCAGTTTCAGGGAACGTTGCCAGTCGGCATCATTACACAACATTTTCCCCATATTAGCCACTGAACACGACTACCTGATATACGTTTACCTTCCTGCTCCACTGAAGACTAAAAAACATCAGAGGACTAAAATGATGACAACAGGTTTTTTTTCTTTTTAATTTGTGATAGAATCACAAATTAATTTGAGAAGCTGAAAATGCAGGTTTTCCCTGATGATTCGTTGAAATGATAATAAGTATGTTCTTCTATCAAAATATCAGTTTTATAGAAGAACATACATATATACATATATATATATATATATATATATATATATATATATATATATATATAAATATAATACACACACGCACGCTCGCATGCATGCACACACACACACACACATATATAATAAGTTTGTATATATCTCATATGTTGATACTGTGCAGGGAGGAAAATGTCCTTCTTTCATTCTTGTGGCTTTTCTGTGCAAATCAACGTAAAGCCAACAGCTCCATCATGATGACACTGTGTGGTGCATGGAGATGGTTCTTTTTGAAGAAGCCGGTTTGTTCACATGAATAAAAAAAGAAAAAAAGAGAAAACCCCGCTCTGACACCACAGTGCTACATGATCCTAATAAATCATCACGCACGCTGTGGTCTGACGCGTTAATCGCCGCCATAAACCCATCACGTATAGTTTTCCTATTTAAAACATATACTATCTCTCCCTGCTCCTGTTTCTTTCCCCACCTCTCGCTCGCCCACACCCCCCCTCACCCCATTCCATTAATCAACCTCAGTTAGGAAAATATTTCCTGCCTCTCTGCCAGCTCCATATTAGTACAATCCTTCGACTGAAACAGGCCCCTGCCATATCCACACACACACACACACACACACACACACGCACACACACACACAGGCAGACAAGTGTAGAGGAGGGAGGAAAGGCAGAGGTCGCTGGCAGAGCGTCCGACACAGGAAGGCGGTTTTCCGCGCCGCAGCCGGTTTGTCCAGGCGCTGGTCTGCAGCTCGGGGAAGCAGAGGGCCTCTCGTGTCCTGATAAAACACAACTGCAAGAAATATGTTTCCAGCGTCTCCTTCAAAAAGAGAAGCTGGGTTTCTTTTTTTTTTTTACTGTTAAGCCCACCATGTATACTCACCAGCGCCACCCACAGCTCGCGCAGTAATGGGAGCGGATAGCGTCTGGTGAGAGATGGGGGGGGGGATCGTGGGGAGGTGAAGTCTGCTGCCATTGTCGTCTTTTCCCCCGTGTGCCAGGAAAGCAGGAGCGCTAACAACTACAATACCCCCACCCCCCACCCTCCACCCCCCTTCTCTCTCTGACTCCCAGAGGATCTCCTCATGCGTGAGGGATCAGGACGTCCTGGGATGGACAGTATGTGCAGGATGAGAGTGCTACACTGTTCCTCTTAGTCCCAAACGTTGCCTTCCTACATGACATCTCAAAAAAAACAAAAAGACAGAGGAGGTGGAGGTGGAGATGAGAGCCAGGTCCACCATGAAGACAGCGGATGGTGTGGACATGCTGGACAGGCCAAGCTGCTGTCTGGACTCTGCAGACAGCTGTGCATCTGGCAGACAGAGTCCATCAAACCTGTCGAACATCTCACTGAGAGGGAAAAGCGTCTATCTGCTTACTCTGGAACTTTTTATTTCACTCCGAATTTACAAAAATTCTCATTTCAGACCAAAATCACTTTCTGAAAAGTTTAGTTACATTTAAACCGTCACATTCCATGAGTGGACTGGAGAAGTGAGAGATGCTGACTGACTGACCGAGCTTCATCAGCATCATCAGTGATGGAAGTGAAAACTGTGACAATGACCTCAGAGCCTCCAGCATGAGCAGCATGGACCCACGTCTCCATCCAGCCTGCTCAGACTGAGTCATGGACCAGAACAATCTGATCATCTCTCTGTCTGCGGAACCCGGGTGGAACCACGACACGTCCGTCTATCTCTCTCTCTCTCTCTCTCTCTCCGCAACAGAGGAAGGACAGAAGTCTGGGGGCCTGCCAACAAGCAAGGGGAGTTCACTGAGAAGGTCAAAGGTCAACATTCACCTCCTCAGTCTCCTTCCTCTAAAGCTCACTGGGGGATACAGCCTGACTACCCACGCATACGCTGATTCCAAAAACACAGAATGAGGCTCAGCTGAGGCTGCCAGATGTGTGTGTGTGTGTGTGTGTGTGTGTGTGTGTGTGTGTGTGTGTGTGTGTGTATAAGTTGGACCTTCTTACTTTTTTTAATCTTTTCTACTCAACGTTCTTCCGTTTCTGTCACAAACCAAATGAACACTGACCTTTTGACCTACTGGCAGCGCGGTGGTTCTGATATGGAAGCGTTATCTTTATGATGTGATGGTTGCTATGAGCCTGTCCTCATGTCCAGACGTCCACTAAAGCCTCTGAGGTAAACAAGCAGAATCATGGCGGAGCTGGAAAACCTGCCATCTTGGATTCATGAAGCTACTTAATGTTCCCATTCTGGGGTTGCATCCTTGATTGCCACACACACACACACACACCACAAACCTGGCACTCCGTTACTGCAAACTGCTTACTCAGCACAATCATCCCATCACACTTTTCTATCGCCTCGGCTGCTGCCTCAGCACACACACGTGTGCACATTAGAAAATGCCCCCTTCAGGAGCATTATGCAAGTTTCATTTAAAAAAAACACACACACACACAGCATTTGCGCACATCTTAACATACACACTTCAACATGTGCGTTTGCACACATGCATGACCACACTCTCCAGAGGGGAAGGCGTGCTGACGGAGCAGCTTGACAAATAACAGCAGCCACTGTGACCGGTCCACTGATATTTACTCTGCTGCGGCCCAGAGGGGCTGTGATGCATATTCATGTGTGTGTGTGTGTGTGTGTGTGTGTTACAATAAGAGTCAAAGTGCGGTAATAGCTCTTTCCTCAGCCAAGTTCATCCAACAAAGAGTGGCTCGTCTGTGAAAATGCCGCAGAGCAGCTAACACTGGCCGGTTGCTATGGCAACCGCGAAAAAGCCTGGAGACCCACAAACAAACAGCCGGGCTGCGCCGAGGCTCTGAAAACCCACGTCCACAACGACTACTACTAGCCCATCTCGCACTGGGATGCAACACACACACACACACACACACACACACACCACAAGACACAAGCTTACAACCACACAAACATGTGCGAGGGCGAGGTCTCACTGTGTGATTATACGTTTCATGTAAACATTAAAATCAGTGACTTTCGGGGGCTGGTGAGGTGGAACTGGCAGATTTCAAAATCAAAAGCCTTCGTATTGAGGTGTTGTGTTTAAGAAGTGAAAGTAAATGACTGAAATACTGAGCAGTAACACACAGCATTTTATCTTCCTGCTTTCTTAACGACATATTACACGCAAACGTTGTACTGTTTAACATTTATCCAACAATCTGGATTTATACCATAAAGAATAATAAACACATAAACACAAAGCATGTGAATCAGCGCCACAACTTTAACATGCTATACACAAGATAATAAATACATTATATATATATATATATAATAATAATAATAATAATAATAATAAAGTAGAGCCAGTATATCGACAAACAACGCCATTTAATTTGTTAAATGTTAAATCTCCATAACTGGTTCAGGACAACCAGTGAGTCCATGTTTCTGAGAAACATCTAACTGAGCTTGTCACATGCGGAGCTGCTGATGAACTCACAGGACACAAAGTGGATGCAAATCCATGAGGATGCTATTCAAACGCAGCGGCGTGCACCTGTAGCTGCCGGCTGCACAGTGCGGCGAGCAGGAGTGTGTCGACTTATTGTGTTATTTGATTTGCTTCACCGTCATCTTTATACTTAGTATTGAAGTGTGAAACAGTGCGACGTGCATCAATGTCAAAGTGTAAACTCAAACTTTATTTTGTTCTGCAAATACAAAAAAAAAACTTGTATCTTTGTTTTGTTTTGTTTTTGCAGGAAAAGTGGTGAGTCACGCCTCAGCTGTCAGACGCCTGTTTCAACAGCCTGACAGGAAGTATGGAGGCCCACTTCACCCCGGGTCATGACTCAGCTCCGGCGTGGCCTCTGGACGGGCGGCGTGCGGCTCCGTCCTGCTGCTGCAGCGTTTTTCACTGCTGACCATCACCTGACTCTGAGAAATGCTGAGCTGGGAGGAGCCACACTGCGCTCGCACAAAAGAGGCTTTCAACACACCGACACATCCACTGTACTGCGCGTGTCCCGTCAGCACCGTTCACCGAGCCGAGTGTTACCACGACAACACATGCAGCCGCACAAATGCAGAACAAATACTTTCTCCACGACTGCCTGTAAATGGACCTCACAGTTTGACTGCGTGTGTGTGTGTGTGTGCGTGTGTGCGTGTTTTTAATCAATTGTTGAATTCTTCCAAAGTTAAGAACAAACTGAACTTTAAAGCTAACAGGTCACGTTGTGTTGAGTTTATTTTGCACGTGTGTCTTATTGCGTGTAACTTCTGGAGACACAGAAATGTCATGGTTCTTATACACATGGTTCAATCAGACGAAACGCTGATGTGCAGAAAATGAAAACGTTCAGTATGTGTGCGGTGTACGCGGGTTACAGGGGTGGGGGGGAGGTGGGGTGGGGGGGGTGGCGGTCCTTTGTTGTCACGGCCTCAGCGTTGTTTATCTGTGGCATCATTCTGAGAAACAAACAGAAGGTCGAACTTCCTGATTATCACTTCCACATGTGAGGCGAACAGGGAAGTGGTCACACCTCAGGACGTTCAGACCTGTCACACACACTCTGCACACACGCACACACACACACCTGAGAACCTCCACCATCATGACTACGACTGACAAACCAGTATTCAGCCTGAAAGTCGAACCCTGGGGTTAAAATGCCCACACACACTAAACATCTCTCCTGAATCCTGCTTGTACTGAAATGATTTTATTAGTGTGAAGTTAACGAGGGAAAGTGAAATCATTTGTAAACACCACATACACACAGTCAGACAAACGACCACCGACCAACAGTAACTTCAGTAACAATCGCTGTGCTTCTCCTCTGGACTTCCCGAGCGGGATCAGTGGAAGGTCACAGAGGTCGTAATTATGATGACGGGAAAGAAAAGGAAGAAACTACAGAAACTATGCTGTCTGTTTGTGTGTCTGTTTGTGTGTCTGTTTGTGTGTCTGTGTGGTTGAGGCCTCTTCACTGCACAGCAACAAGGTGCAGGCCGGGTTACAAGGGGCGGAGCTCAGTCGTACAACTGGTAACGAGATCAGTCCTGAGCGCCGGCTGTTGACTGTCGCACATGAGACAATGTCAACAGCGTGCAGACTCATCCTGCAGAGGGACACTCGGACACAAGTGAGGAACGCCGGGGGAAAATGTGGGTCATCAGCCCATGAGGCGTCATCCCTGCAGGGCGCCACCGCCATCTGACCATGAGCACCAGCCCATCAATAAAAAAACACTGACTGAAATTCAGACGATCAATACGCTGCTTGTCCCACTTTAGCAAAAGCAGAGGAACACAATGACCTTTGGCCTCTGCGATCATCCAAACACACTATCCACACGACTGACGGATTGATCCATCTGACTCTCACAGAGCTCACTCCTATTCCTCTTATTTCCCGCGCTGCGTGGTTTCCACCGGCCGCCTGGGAACGCTGAGGCACCACGCCGAGCGCAGCCACCACGGGATTATGGTTAATTGCCCTTAATGTCAATAAAAAAAAAATAAAAAAAACAGAGAAACATCCTCCTGTTGCTGCAAGTGGCTGGTTATTGCTCACGGGAGCAGACGGGAGAGACGGGAGAGACGGGAGACGCTGCGCCCTGTGCCGGAGGAAGACGCACTTCCTGACAAGGCCAGAGGGAGATTTTAAACATTCTGAAACAGCAGGAGAGGAAAAAAACAAAACATGTCTTCCATGTCTGCCCCCGCCCAATAACAACCGCCGCCCACGCAGTCACATCAGGAAACAAGACACAGTTTTCATCCGTCTTTTTTTTTTCCCCCTCTCCATCTAATCTCTCCCACTGGACACACTCTTTATTTATCTGCTATTATTGAATCAGATGATTGAATTTTGCGTTTGGTTTTTGGAGGACTGGCGTGGACTCCGCCCTGTTGGTGTTCAGATCTTGGATTCATGCAGGAGTGAGTGGACGCGACTCGGCCCAGCCGGGGTCATGACGGAGCAGGTAGGAGTCACCTGACACCTCGTGCACCATCATGGCCGGCGAGGATGAATTATTGACTCCCGGGGGGTTTGACAAAGGAGCACGCTCACTTTGTGCAGAGAGCTGAACGCTCCTCTGTCTGAGCCTCCACCTCCACCTCCACCCCCTCCTCCTCCCTCTCTCGCCTTTCTTCTCCTGCAGCTCCACCCATGCAGCCATGGAATGGGAAGGTGTGTCTGCCTGCTGCCGTGCTGCCGTTACCTCGGTGTCTGTTTACCCAAAGCTGCTTTCACTTCCAGCAGACGCGCTGCAGCTGCTCCTGTGAGGAGGCTTACGGCTAATGCACTCACATGTTCACAGACACCCCACCCCCACCCCCACCCCCTCACCCCCCCGGCTTCAAAGCGCAGCTCTGCAGCGAGCACTCGAGAACGCATGTGGTTTGATTAATAGCATTAAGACCGGACTACATCCGATTCCTTCCCATGTGGTGCGGCGGAATTCCTTGGAAACATGGCGGACGGATCGGCCCATAAACCCCCCTCTGGGTGGGACGCGATTGGACACACGTGACCGTGATGGGGTAGCGGTTCCAGACGTGGCCGAGGACAGGAAATGCACCTTGACCCCAAATCCCACGGCGGATGTGGAAAAAGAGTGGCGTCTCAAACCGGCAGACGCAACACGAGACGCCGGCCGAGTCCGTCATTCAGAAAAAACACAACCAAACGTGAAGAATCATCTGTTCCGACGTGCCGCAGGTTTGGTGTCCCTGAACTGTACATTTCTAAATTTGGAGCTGGAGCCTGAGAAAAGGAGCTGTTTGCATCAGGGCCCTGGCATTTGGAAGCTGTTCGGATAAGAGGCTGGTAATTGCTCACATTTGACTTTTCAAACAGTGAATTCAGAGAAGAAGAAAAAAAAAAAGAACAACAACAAACGGGCAGCGGGATGAGGAGGAATTAGCTCTCGCTTCCTTGGAACAAATAAAGGAGAAAGTATTTGGGGACTGGAGCTGTAGCAGCACCACGGAAATGTTTTCCAGACGGAGAAAGGAGTGAGGTCCGACCTTCTCTCCGCAGTCAGCCGGGAAACGTTCTCTCACTCGCTGGCAACCAAATGTTCATCAGGCTAAAAAAAAGAGGAAACAAAGTCCCTCCGATAAAATAAATAGCAAAGTAGCTATTAGCTAAGTGATGATTTAGTTGCGAGGTTTCGCAAGGTAGATTCCACTCTACAAACCAAAGTAAACGCCAACATTTCTATGGTATAACCTGAGGGGGAACATGAATCCTTGATGGACATAAAGGAACAGCCACAGTGAACTGAGAACAACACGGCTCCCCCTGACCGGAGAGCCCGGTTGTGTCAGAGCCATTAGACACAGGTCGGCATCCTCTGACATCTCGTACATCACAGACCCAACGCGGATTAGCTGAAGATAACAAGATGTTTCGGTTCATTATGAAATGACATCAGAAAACAGGTGGGGGAGGGGGAAACAGGAAGCAAGTCAACACAACGCAGAATGAACGAACAGAACGGGGGGGGGGGGTTCACCCTGAATCGTGCCCACACACATAAACCTTCCTGTGATGAGGCGGGTGGATGCTCCCCGTCCTCTCAGGTGTCTGACCCCATCAATCAGGACAAAGCAGACGGCGCCCTGACAGCGTGACCGGGGCAGGTGATTGGCTCCCTGCTGGAGACCCTGTTGGGATTGATGGTCCAGCTGAGTTCACCCGGACACACACTTTTCAGATATCTTTCAATTTCCTGGTGTCACACTGTGTCACAGCGAGACAGCAGCCACGCTGACGTCTGACTAGCTGACTAACTGACTGAGAGACAGACAGTAACCTGTCTCCCATTCACAGCCACACACATGGGTGTTGGTTTGGTGTTTTTTTTTTTTTTTTTTTGGGTACACTCCCCTTTGGCTTTGTCACGCTCAGCCTGTGACGCCCTGCATCTCTTTTGTTCACAACGTGCTTGTGCAAGGTGCATCATGGGAACAGAGGAATCCGATGACAGGAAGCATTTCTGTGATGTGGCCAGAGCTGACTTTACACATCCCATTATCCCACGCAGCAAACAGCTGCATTCCCCAAACAAAAACAAAAACAAAACATAACTATTTTCTTTCTTTCTTTTTTTTTGGTCCCCAACCGGAACTTAAACGTCACGCGGCGTATCGCGCGCGGCGCCTGTTTCCTGACGACTGAAACCTGTCAGACAGTGTCATTTAATAAATGAAAGGAAAAACAAAGGCGGGCATGTCTGTACTCCTGGTAATGAGTCTTCTGGCAGGTACACAGGGTTATTTTCTCCACAGGCGGTGAAATGTCAGTTAGTGCAGATGTCAGGAAGCGGTCAGGAAGTAGGGAGAGTAAAGAAGTGACACGTCTTATGATCGATTCGTTTAGACACTTCCTGGTTATCTGTCACATGAAGAAAAAAAAACGACTTCCCTGCAGAGCGTGTCTACCTGCGGGGTGAAACAATCAATCCCTGTGTCATTACAAATGTACAAATCTATCGACCGCCGATCAATTCGAACACACACACCCTCATTTAACTCCAAAACAACAACATGAATTTTCATTATTATTACTGTTATTATTATCATTATTATTATCATTATTAGTATTATTATTATTGTTATTATTATTATTATTGTTGTTATCATCATCATTATTATTATTATTATTATTATTATTATTATTATTATTATCGTTATTATTATTGTTATTGTTGTTGTTGTTATTATTATTATTATTATTATTATTATTAGTAGTAGTAGTAGTAGTAGTAGTAGTATAAGAGACATAGCTGAGAAAAGTGCTACGGTCCCTGTCTGTCAGGTCTGACTGTTGTGAAATTCAAACTCCCAGTACGAGTCAAAACGTTTTTTGGCAAACAAAGTGATCATGAAATCAGACGATGTGATCTGGCGTGTGACCCGGCTTGTTCAGTTGGAGCAGGGGAATGTGGGTGTGTGTTGGGAGTGTTTGGGAATACGGGGATGGGGTGTGGGAGATGGGAAGGTGGAGGAGGCGGGGAGGTGTTCAGGCAGGGCCTGATCGAAAGGTGCTGCAACTTTTATCCTTAAAAGGACAAACCTGCACAAATTACCTGCAGCAGCAATAAACACCTGGACTCCGCCCTCCAGCCTTTTAAAACGCCTGGGACTGGAATGTCAGAGGACGATTAAAACAAGACGAGTGGTTGTCCATGTTTGTTTGTTTGTTTACCACCCGGGAATAAATAAATAAACAAAACCCCATGTTGCGTGGAAGTACATGGTGGTGTTAAGTAACATCTGGCAACCAGCGGCTGAGACACCTGGGTCTCAGGGACATTAAAATTCCAAGATAGGAAGATAGCAGCGTCTTTTACCTGGGCTCAGGTTAAGACTTGCATGGCTCTCCAAATATTCGAAGCACTCTTTGACATGTCGCCGTTGCATGCGTCAACGTCTATTGCAAAATAGTGCCTGTAAAAATGAAAAAGAAAAAATCCTAACTTTCACAATACGTGCTTCTCTGTTTTCCTGTATCCAGTCCAGTCATTTAAAGGAAAAAAACACTCAAAACACTGGACTTGGCTTGGCCCATTATCACATCTGAACAACTGAATGGACGCCATCAGGCTACAGAGAAGCATGGCCGCTGGAACCAGGAACCATCACGGGCCAGGAGGACTCCAGTCATGTGGCCACGCACTGCACTTTAATCCGTTACCGTCTCCTTCTTGCTTCCAAACAACATCTAACTAACTAAACAGATCGGATCAGAATGTTTTTCTTGATCCGCAAACACGAAGAGGCTTCGGGGAGGACGTTCCCGATGTTCCCGATGGTGCCTGGCTGCCGGGGTGGCGCCTCAGAGTTCCAACATGTCCCTGTCAGATCTCACCATAACCACCATCACTGTCCTCAGAGCTGTGTGCCATCAGGGAATAGTTCACCTCATACAGGCCTGTGACCCAGGCTGTGACCCAGGCTGTGACCCAGGCTGTGACCCAGGCCGGACAGGATGTGCCATCTATCAGGTGGGAATGTTTTGATCTACAAACGTTGGATGAAGACCACTGAGGCCGTGAAGGAGACACACAGAAACACACAGCACCCTCTCCCTGATGTCTCCCAGCCTGCGGCTCACACCTGACCTCCGACCCCGCATACCTTCCCTGTATTTCCCTTCATGTGCTCTCGGCCGGTAGCAGCCTGCCGATGACATAATCCAGGAAACTGGCAGCGAGGGAGAAATTTGGGGGGAAGAAGTTTTTCCAGCAGCGAGCGAGAGAGGGGCCGATTATGACCATGTTTGGGCAGACTCGCTCCCATGCAGGCCCAGCCCCGACCAAACCACAGCACACACACACACACACACACACACACACACACACACACACACACACACACCACACACACAGTCAGATTCCACTGGCCTCTCTCCCCCTTCCTTCTTCCCTCTCCCAGCCAGGAGAAGTTATGGGGAACAGGGGGGTGGTGGTGTGTGTGTGTGTGTGTGTGTGGGGGGGGGGGGGAGCACCCAGTCTCGACACAGACCATTCATACAGACGATACGTGGAGCCGAGCACCGAGGCTCGTGCGCCTCCAGGGGGAAGAAGCAACACAGTGACACGTCAAGTCAAGAAGGTTGGAAACAAGCAAAAAAAAAACCCAAAACAAACAAACAAAAAAGACGCGAAGAAGTGAGAGGAATAAAATGGCGAATGGAGGCTGTGCGTAAACTGTGCGTAAAAAGTCACCAAACATCCAAATAAAGGAGGAAGTGCAGGGCGCGCGCACACACACACATAGACACACACACACACACACACGCACACACACACACAATCAGCCTGGTCGTTAAGCATGGCCTAATCCACGTCGCATCACAAACCAGATGACATGTGGGGGTCAGTCAGTCACACACACACACACACACACACACACACACACACAATGTGCAGTGACGCGCGTGTCTGACATCTGTTGCGTCCCGTCCTGTATTGTAACTGTTTTTTTTTCTCCACCATCTTCTCCTCACACTCCTGCCTCAGCTCGTGCTCGTGCTCCTGCCTGTATGCACAGGCGCACGCGGGCTGGGCCTCCTCCTGCCTCCTGCCTCCGTCACAACCCCCGGTCCTGGACACCAGCGAGACCCCGGCGGCGAGGAAAGTTTGGTCCGAGGGAAGTGCACAGGTGACCGGCGCGAGGCGAACAGCTGTTCGCAGCTCGCGGATCAACCCGCTGTCAGATCGATCAGCCGCGCGCACATCGATCCGTAACAACAACAACAACTACAACAACTGGCTCATAACACGGATCATTATTATAGTTGTTGTTGTTGTTGCTGTTGTCGCCAGCGTTAGTGGGAAACACTTCCGCATCTTCACAGCGGAGGTGGACGGAAGTGAGTGTCTCACCTTTCTCTGCTGCTTCTCCCATGCAGGATCCAGGAGCAGATCCCGATCCCAGTCGTCCTCCTGATGCATGTACTCAGTCTCTCCGTCATAGTGATCCATATTAGGCGCGCTTATATATTTATATATATATGTATATGTGTGTGTATGTATATGTATTTATATATGTATATCTATGGAGAGGCTTGTGAGCTAGGTCCTGCGCGCGGGGACGTCTGTACAGCAGTGTGTCTGCTCTCTCTCTCTCTCTCTCTCTCTCTCGCGCTCGCGCTCGCTCTCCTCCAACGCGTTCAAGACGGTGTGTGGATGGATTTAACAGTCCAACCCCCCCTCTGTGTGTGTGTGTGTGTGTGTGTGTGTGGGCAGGTCCGGTGTCCGGGTGCGACAGACGCAGAAACTTTGTCGGAGGCAAAGTGAACCGAGAACCGCAGATGGACGATCCGATTGGACGCCTCTGGGGCAGAAGCCCCGCCCCCCTTTCAGTTGATTGGTCGGTTTGGCTGTCAGTGCTGAGACTTTATAGCCAAGGTTGACTGAGTAGGTTGATCCAAACATCTGACTGCGGGGAAACTTAAGACACAACCGTGGTACACAAACAGCGGCCCGCGGGCCAAACATGGGCCGCCAACAGAGACTATATGGCCCCTCACAAAAGTTGGAAGTTTGTAAAAATTACTTCATAATATTTAGTTAAATAAAATAGTATATTTTAATATCTATCTATCTATCTATCTATCTATCTATCTATCTATCTATCTATCTATCTATCTATCTATCTATCTATCTATCTATCTATCAAAAGGGTGTGTCCAAATACTTTCTGCAAAACAACGATATATGTAAAAAATAAAAACAGCATTATCGCCACCTCAACTAATGGTCAAATGCGAGTGACATTTTTAATAATCTAATGATATGCTACATTATTTTTGTTACTTTAAATCTTTCTGCATTGAGCTGAAGGCAGCAGGCGTCATTCAGACAAGTGAGGGCCTGTAAACGTGGAGAGCCATGATGACCAGGTCTGTCTGCCTTGTAAGGTAAACTGACTCACTCTCTCTCTCTCTCTCTCTCTCTGTGTGTGACACACATATTCAACATTCACACACACACACACACACACAGAGCAGGAAAGATGCTGACACGGGATAGCCCTGACAGTCGGGAGAAAGTGGAGTGCTCTTCCATATATGGACAAACTTCCAACGGTGGATGTTTGGGAAAGTGATGTCACAGCGAGGGAGAACAGACTGCCAGCTCACCGCCTGGTCCCCGCTCAGAGGAAGCCGGCTGTGACGCCTGTGCAGAGGTGCTGCAGACACACAACAGCAGCAGTAGCAGCAGCAGCAGCAACAGCAGCAGCAGCAGCAGCCTGTGGTGATGAGAGTCAGTGGAGCTCGTCTCCAATTAGAGGAAATCACCTACTAACATTTTGCAAATAGTTATTTCGACTGTCGTTTAACATTCCAGCAGAAATGTAAAACCTAGATTAGATTACTGCAACAGGTTGTCTTTCATTTTAAACTACTGCTTTGTGTATATGTGTGTAAAAGACGCAAAGCAAATGCTGCTGCTGCTGCGGAGACAAAACAACAATGAGAAAGAGTGAGAAACTATCAGAGAGAGTGAGGCGGCTGCGACACAAAGCGCCCTCGAGGAGGAGAAATAAAACTACTGACGACACAAGACAACCACAGAAAAACACCAAAAAATATCGACCACAAAGGGACACGAAATGATAAAAAAACAAAACTGTCACAGAGAGGGAAGAATAAAAGACACAAAATGCAATCACAGAGACACAAAATGTACCACAAAGGGATAAACAATGAAAAGGGAATTAGAAAGGGACGACAAAGACTGTAAAACGGAGACAGAGACAGCCACGACACGCAATACAGCCAAAAGACGTGTAAAACGGAGGACACAAAAAAAAAGAACACAAAAAACTACACCACAGAGGCTGTGTAAACAGAGACACACAAATACCACAGTTTGGATTTGTGCATATGAAAGTTTGCTACAGCTCAGTCTGACTGTTGTCGTGTGTGTTTCTACAGGGTCTGTGAGTAGTTGTGTAACCGTGATGATGTCATCTGGCTTATTTGAATTTAGATCCAATGAAAGAGGCTTTGGATCTTAATCATAGGAACTGTGGGATGCAGCGTTATCGGGGCGTGACCCCTACAGGGCAGTGGTGGCAATAGTTCCCCTCAAGCCCTGGCTAAAAAAAACCTCGGCTTTTCCTAGCTTCTAATTATTTCTTCATTTATCTCTTTCACTAATATCCACAGCGTCCTTCATGTCATTTCAACATGCAGCCTGCGTATCACACTAAAAGCCAAAAGCAGATCCGACCAGCAGAGCGACCACTGGGGCTCTAATTGTGCAGCTGACAAAAGAGGCTCATCCTCTCAAAGCTGCAAATGATGGCTGATTAAACGCATGAATCCACTCATTATAATAAACCACTGAGATGTGCAGAATCGTTCTGGTGGCACACTCCACATGGCACAGTTTGGTTTGGTTTGGTTTGTGTGCGCTGGTGAATTTCGCCCTGGTCCAAATACATGACGTCAACATAACGCCACTCAGAAGAATCCCAGAACGTCTTGTGACGAGTCAGCTCTGGAGACGTCCAGGTCATGTGAAGAGCTGGTACACTGGCCCTGTCTGGTCTCTGGCAAGTTCCCGAGGTATTCCAGTCATGTAGGGAGGGGAATTCTTGAATAGTTGTCCTCGCTGTTCAAGCGGAGCCATGTATGGGATACTGCTGAATAACCTCGGTAATCCCATTAAACTGTACATGTGTTTGGAATTGTGGTCAAACAGCTCGAGCGAAAATACCATCGGGGACCAAATGGAACTAATGGAAGAAACTGGAGGTACTGGATAAGGAAATGTCGACAATTTTAAAAAGGTTTTTAAAGGTTTTGCTTTTAAAAGATAATGCTGCATTGTGTTGAGGTCAGGGGGGGAAGTAAACTTTAGACAAAAACAGAAGATAGTAAATTTGGTGCAAAAAAGAAAACAACACAGTTTTTGAGAACTTTACCTAAAGCAGGTGCAAATGAATGCATCCACGACTGTGAACGCACCAAAATAAAACTACAAACATGGAGAATTTAGACTCTGAAAGTACAACTCCTTCCAGAGAGAAAAACACACCATCAACGTTTTACCAAAAGACCCACACCCACGACAGACCTGGAAACACAAAAAGAAAAATACAAAGAAATCTTCTCATGTGACACACACACACACACACACACACACACAGCTGACTGAGCAAAAATAAAGACACTGAAAATTTTATAGTTTCCCCTCCTAACCCGTGCATGTGACTGAGTGTGAGGGAAGTAGCCACCACACACAACCTGTTAACCTCCCCTGAATAAATACAGATAAAATAGTCCATTGTTAAAGTCCACCAATCACACAAAAGCCACTTTGAGCTCTGTGTGTGGTAACTATAAAACAAGTGGGACTTAATTTCAACAGCGAATCAATAAAACTGTACTCTGCGTACTTCTGATTGATGTTACTGCTGCCAAACAGTATTGTTGGCTTTACGACTGTGTCGTACCCCGCTGCATGTGTAGCCTGTAATTAATCATTAAGCCATACGCAGCCCAGCAGGCACACTGCAGTCGCAAAGTAAACAGCCCCACAGCCACATACAACATCCCAATCGGAATGCTTGTCCCTGGAGGTCAAATGAGGGGTGTCAACTTCCTGCAGATAAGTGACAGCCACAGTGAGAAGCTCGAAGACCCAGAGGAAATTATTTTGACGGGAGAGACGCACAAACGACTCGACAACCCCCTCCCAGCTCCACGCCTGCCCTCCCTCAGATTGCCACTCCGCTGCCTGCTCGAGAGGCTTTGCTTTTGTGATGGGTCCTGACTATAGCACTCAAGTCAGTGTGCGTCGTCTGGCAGCGGAGGAGGCGGCGGCAGCAGACAGCTGGCGTGGCAGTTTCCTCAGAAACTAATGACATCACACACTTCATGGACAATCACTATAGTGTTGTGAAACTGAGGAGGTGCGGCAGTTCACTCATCCATTTATGGTTACTCATCTCATGACGCCTCACTATTCTGTCGACATTCTGTTTTTTTTCTTTTGTTTTTAATTTGCCTCTTCTGTTTTAATCGGTGAAATATTCTGCTCCGGTCGACAGCGGTTACCGAGGGTCACAGCCAGATGAGCATGCTTCGCATTTAGTTCACAGGAGAACTGAGGCGGTGTTGCTATGGCAACTTGGTTTAGTACTTGATAGTAGTGGAAGACGCACCAGTTATAACATTGTGTTTTTACTTTGCTTTACAAGTGTCGTTCCATTGTTATTGTCATTGTGACAAAATAACATTTGGCCTATCAGGTGTGTTGTTAATCAGTGAAGCCTCATGAAGAAGATGTGGCATCACCACTGGAGAACAAATTAGTTTTTAATTGCAAGAAAACAAAAGCGAGCTGGCTTGTAATGATACCCAGGGGCTGGATAATGAGAGAGAGAGAAAAAAAAACAACAACTGGTAGAGAGAATAAAAGCATCGTTTCAATGAACAGCTCAAACAAAACAGTGCCTCTATCGAGACACAGTCAATTCTTCAGGCACCCTGAAGCAGTTACAGTCAAAAATCTCTTCGAAATGAGAATAAGCCCAATCAGATTTATGCTCAGTGTGAAACTGTAGAAATCAAAACGCTTCAAAGCCTTTTTCCGCAGAGGTTGGAAAACCTCCAAATCCTGGGAGAAGCTTTCTGCAACAACCAAAAACCACGACTGAGAGAGAAACACTGACGCAGCATGAAAACAAACAAAAACATTGTTATCAACATTATTTAGCTTTAGTTTTCATATCTACCTCTTTTTAATGTCATCTGTGGTTTGACCCAGAGAACGATGACGCTGTCAAATTCATTTTGTTCTGCAACAAAAATAGCCACAATTTTCTCTTTTCGAAGCTTAACGTCCTCGGCAGGACAAGCTCAGGTTTGTCACATGACAACAAGACACAAAATGAAAGAGCTGAGTTGTAAAAACCCATAGAAAACCCACTTCCTAGTTTAAGTCTGTTAACAAATGATCGCTGTCTTATGTTTTTAACTTTTTGTCCGGGGGTGAGGAGGCTGATTCTCCTTCTTCTGACGCCACACGAGTCTGTTTCAGAGCTGAGCCTTGTCCCTTCCATGGCCTCGTGTCTTCTGGCGTGACGCCAGGCTCGCCATCTGATTCAGAAGAGACATGGAGGTTCTCGCTCGCATGTGATGCCACAGTCCTATGCTGCCCGTTCGCTCCGGGGCTGTGTCGGCTGTGGGAGTTTGGATCTGCCGCTGCTGAGCTGCTGCACGCCTCCGCACCATCCAAGCTGTCCACAGCCGGCTCTACGGCAGTCCTGTGTCCGTCCATCGATTGAGGGGACGCAGCTGGACGTCTTTCCAGCTCAGTCCTGTCGCTCCCATCCTCATTCTCCTGGCACTCGGGGGACATTACTGGGCTTGGACACACAAAGTCAGAAGGGCTCAGGCATTTCTCCTCCTCTCCGACGCTGCCAGTCTGAGGCTTGATTTGCAGAGAGTTCTGGTTGTCGACTGACGAGGAGGAAGACAGGTCATCGATTGAGATTGACGGATAACTGCAGGAGTCCATGGCTGAAAACAGAGCCTGGACAGACTCGGGTCGATCCTCGGCTCTGGAGACCACATGCATGCGCCGCCGCCTCATGACGTTGCGCCGCCTTACCGCGCTGCGCCGCTCCTCGTCATCGCTGCTGGAGCTGGATGTGGAGGTGGAGGAGCTGGAGGCTCCAGCGGGGAGAGAAGGGGAGGAGGTGGGGCTGGACAGCGTGGAGTTGTCCCTGGGGCTCGGTGAGCGAGGCCTGGGCATGGGGTCGAGCCAAAACTCGCTGGAGTCCGAGTCTTCGTTCACCAGAAAGCCGGACTGATGCCTGCTGTGTCTCCTGGGCGGCTCCTCTCCTTCTCCTCTGGCCTGCTCTTCCCCCCCTGAGGCATCAGGTCCAGCCAAAGAGGAGGACGAGGAGTTATCAGAGTCACTTTGCTGACCCGCAGCCGAGGCAACGGCGGGAGCTGTCGGCGTGGCCCGTGTCGAGCGGCGTCCACGGGCATGAAGCTGCATAATGGCCTCCTCGCTCAGGTCACTGTCCGAGTCGGAGCTCCAGCCCTCGATCTCACGACGCACCAACGAGTCAAAGAAAGCCATCATTCGCGGGTCCTCTTGTATGGACTGGCTGACGTAGTCATGAGACAGACCGCTGCCGCTGTTGAGCACCAGGCTGATGTACTCCTCATGGGTATAAAGGCTGCGCGATTTGTCCTCCACCCGACCATCCAGATCACCCAGACTGTCGGGCTGCTGGTAGGGACTCCACACCTGGGACGGACGGGAGACAGCGGAGAGGAATGGACCGATGAAATAAATGATGGACAAGCAAAGAAACAACACACACACACACACACACAGACACATAATTTAAAAAAATAGATGATGTAGATGAGGCAAAGATTTAGAAGTTGCACGGTTGTAAACAGGAGAAACCGGAGAGTGACGGAACAATGAAGATGGATGGAGAAACAGGAGAGTGAAGGGAGACCGGGGTCAGTTTTTGAGTCTCACTGCAAAACACCTGGGCTTGTATCACCTTTCACTCTGTACAGTAAAATGTACAAAACACCTGGGCTTGTGTTACTGTGCTGAGACAAAGGAAGCCTTTGTCACAGTCAACAAGAAAAACCTGACGCCATTTTTAAA
This sequence comes from Trinectes maculatus, assembly GCA_016785345.1. Classification (NCBI taxonomy): domain Eukaryota; kingdom Metazoa; phylum Chordata; class Actinopteri; order Pleuronectiformes; family Achiridae; genus Trinectes; species Trinectes maculatus. The sequence goes on along the minus strand of JAFBJQ010000363.1, from coordinate 25,586 downwards.
CAGCGTTTATGTGGAGTGACATATAAAAATACCAGAAATATCAACAGATCATAAACCTGAGCCTCAGTTTGATTTTTTAGCCATGATTTACTTAGTGCGTTATCCACATACGTGATTCTGTTTGTGAAATACTCTCTGTGTGCCCATGACCCGGTTTTTGAAAAGTGACCAACATTATGTGTCACAGGCGGCGGTCAGTGATAGAGGAAATCCATCTTTGTTCATTCCACACTCCACAGGGGGAGAGTCAGTCAGTTACTGTGCGGTGTCATTGCAGATCAATGTCTCGCTTCAGAGCACATCTACTGTCTCAACAACTGACGACACAGAGGCTCACATACTGTCCGCAGTCCACTTCAAAGACACTTTCTATAACTACATCAATCCACAACAGAAGATTGATTTAATTCCTTCTTTTCCCTCTAAAAGCTGCAGATTTAAAACTTATAGCAGTGTATTCCTTTACAAACCTTTATGACTTTCTCCACGCCGGACGAGCAAATCATGTAGGTGTGGGGGTTGAAGCGGACCTGGTTCACAATGGAGCGGTGACCTTTCAGAACCATGAAAGCCCCGTTCACCACACGACCAGGGCCTCCTTGAAAGAACAGACACAGTGTGGGTTTCTTAAAGCGATACAGGCGCACAAACAAAACACAGGCGTCGGCGTCGTTGAAACAAACGCATTCCGCTGCACGAACGCAGCCGCGATCGCTCAACCTGTGTCTGGAGCTTTTCAGACGTGAACATACTATGCCCTTAGTCTAACAGCAAATAGGTCCACTGAGTGCACATATTTTCACTGTGAGTAAGTCCAGGGAAAATAAAATTCATAAATGTGTCAGGTGGTACCACACAGCTACAAACGACCACATTCCTGGATTGTTGCCCAATGTTATCAGATGTAACAGACTTTATTCTCACTTTTGCACAGTTTCCCAGTAATTGGAAGTTGGTCCAAGCAGGTGGACACGTTCAAAGTCAAGAGAGAGCGGTCGCAGGTTGATAGAAATGAGGATTTAACTCGAACCGAGACTGAAAAATGGCAAATATCATGTCTGGAAAGTATATTGTGACCACACAAGCTCGGGGTAAACCACACTCTGGGCTGAAGCTCTTGTACAAAGAGCACAGAGAAGTCTATTATACTTATGACTGCGGTTAAAACCTACGACGACTGAAATCCAGTTTGTTTTGCCTATACTGACGCCACTGAAATCTGTGACCTTGCAGTATAAAAAGGTCACCGGGGCTCTGTCTAACAAACAAGCTCCTTTTCAGTCATGGGACTGAGTGGGTGTCTATTGACTGGCCCTGCTCCACTGATGATGAACAACGTAAACTTAAACAAACCAAGTATATAAGGAACGCAAAGCAAAAATGTTTCTATTATTGTAAACAGAAGGAAGAAAATCAAAACTTCACGTTGGCAAATGTTTTAAACTTTGTTTGTCAAAAGGAAAAATAAACTGCTATCTTATCAGTGTGTATGCTTTGAGTGGAGACAGATTCAATAGCTCACCTGCTTCTGGATCCTTTGGGATTTTCCACATGTAGAGGTTGAAGTCATCTGACCCAGACAGGATGTACTGAGGGTTCAAACAGAGATATTTACATTTAAGTCTGCTCCGCTTTGTATGACAGGGGGAAAGGGAAATCATCATGTATGTCTATACAGAGTATACACAAGGGGGGGAGACAGATAGTGGGAAGCGTGGATGCGAGATTTGTCTTATCGGGGGAGTACGTCTCATTATGTGCGATCAAACGCGCTCTTGACACGACATGACAGTCTGACCCCGACTCGGCTCCTGCTCCTCGTCTGAACTGTTATTAAACTCTGAGAACAGACGCTTCCACTTAAACCTGTCAATCAGGGTGAGTGTGGACACAGACACTCTCTGCTCCTATATATTCAAATGTCCTCAAGTGAAAATCGGAAAACTACAGCTATTACTTCTTTCCACACTACGAAAATAAATGAAATATAATGTAATATTAAATAATATATGTAGTCATGTATTTTGTCATAATTAGCTTGTACATTTTACCAGTGGTCACTGTATCTTTGACCAACAAATTCAAATATTTTCAAATGATCTCTACTCTACTCTACTTTTTGGCTTATTTCACCATCTGGAGCCACATTTTTGTGAAATCACGTCCATTTGTTTTTAGGGGCCGTCTTTTGCTGCTGGTATTGGCGTATTTCTGTGCCAGTGGTTTAAACAAATGTCTTCAATTTCCCTGTCTAAATATCCCGCTGGTCTCTGTGGAGACATTTTTCTGCTACATTTTTTTTGCCCCTCTTTTCTTGATATAATAGCTTTATTCCTTCGTTTAAACATCACCCTACTTAATTGCTATGAGGTGATTAAAAAAACATTATTTCCCCTCAGGTTCCCTGAGGACCCGTCAAGCAGGAATGTCACACCCATAACGAGCCCCCTCCCGCCCTCTCCGTCAGCTTCATCTGGTGTAAGCTGCCACTCCACACCTCTGCCCTCACACCATTCTGAGAAAATCCTCTGATGGTTGTGGTTGTGGGTCTGTATAACGAGGTTTCAGGGTGTAGGAGGGCTGCGAGAGCAGTGCGAGAGAGAAGTGGATGAACCTCCTGATGAAATCATCTGGTCATAAGTTATGTTTCTCGTTTCCCTGTATGCTGTGTTCTGTCACTATATCAAGCATCCTGTTTTTACACACTGTGAAATATTTGGCAAAAAAGGTCCAGATAATTCTCAATCGATGTTTTGATTTTATCTGAATGTGTGGCTCTTGTTGGTTACAAAAACCCAAGAATAAATCTGTGGACAGTTGTTCACAGCCCATAAATTAACACGCAGATATCAAAGCAGCAGGACGCAAGTGGTTTGGACAAAATTACCATTAGATATGTACATTAAGTGGAAAAAGGCTTTAGTAACACACAGAGTTATGTTATATTATGTACTACGTGATGTTCTTCTATTGACCTGACCTAATTTTGTAACGCTGAACTTGTCTCCTTCACTAGCGATCACCTCTAAGCCTTCATGAGCTCCGAGGATAATGTTAACATAATAAACATGACTGCAGGGTGATGTCATGTCTGAGGAGGACCAATGGGAGGACCACTGGCTGAGTGCAAGAGCTTCTGGTGTTCCTCCAGCACACCAAGGTCCCAGTTTCACATAAGTGTCTGATATAGTCTTCTATTTTTATCCTATTTATTGATCCCACATGTTCCCAATTTTCCGCTCACATTTCATTTAAAGGAACCAGACAGTTAGATAAAAACCACCGTCTCCACTCTTTAACATGATTTCTGTACATTTTCTGCATCTGCCCGCTCTGTCCGAAGATAAATCACACTCTTGGGAGCAATGCATTACATTGAAGCACTGCTTTTATGGCTGCGTGTGTTCATGACATGGAAGATTTCAGACATCTTGAAAAACATTTACCTTCATATAAGGCTGATATACAGAAACATTAGCTAAAAAATCTGCTCGACTGCTTTGATTTTGAACAACCCAATATTTTATAACTAAGTAACATTTTAAACTGACATTCTATATATTCTAATGGAGATAATCACAGTATTCTCATAATGTGATGACCAACCTGATCCTTGTCCCCGGCGAAGCAGCAGCTTTTCATGGTGCACGAGTTGAAGTAGCCCTGGTTGTCGAACTGGAAGCTCGGCAGGCGCGAGTGCAGCTCATACAGGACAGGCGGCAGGCGCCGCCGCAGTGCCAGCAGCTGGGTGCCGGTGCTGTTGAAGCGAACGCTCATAGCACTCTGCAGGGACATGTTGCCTCCATAACGCAGCAATGAGCTGAGAGAAGATATGGATGAAAAGCATTTGAGATAGATAACTGACACCAGGCCACACTGCGTTTGTGGAGTTGGTTATTATATTCAAAGCATAATAACTATTTCATGCAACTAACGTATAATCATCATTCATACAACATATTATAAGCACTTTTAATCATAACAGTGAACTGAGAGAAATTCTATTCAGTAACATAACCACAATGTAGAGACAGAGCAAACTGTGGAGGAAGTACAGCTACTAACTTTAGCTTAAAATGCTGTCATTTATGTTTTCATAACTTAACCTACGCTGTCATGAATACACACTAGGTGCAGTTCAGTGCAAAGATTAATTTTTTTTTGCAGTTGGCAGAGAAGCTGCTGGGATGATTTTAACAGTTATACAACAGCGCCACCTGGTGGATATAAGCTGGGTAAGCGGCAACATGAGAAAGGATGAGGTTGTTTATTTCTCAGATAGCAGATAAATACAGATTTTTTTTTGTTTTGATATAGATTGTTCTGAAAGTGACAGACAGTTCAAAGTCAAAATTAAGATGACGGCGGGGGGCAGAGTCCCTTATTAAATACATCTTCCTTACATCGTACATTAAATTGCTAACATTAACAATACAGTTGGTAAAACTTAAAGTTAGGGAGTAAATAGCAGCCTTAATTTACACAACTTTAAAGTTATCTTGGGCAAGGTTTCTCCTTCAGTGGTTTGATTTTTTTTTTTTTTATAGCTCTCCCTGTTTTTATTATCTCTGTGGCCTTTCATAATTGCTGCTGTAACAATATGTAATTTCCCAGCAGGGAACAATTAAATTTCATTTCATTTTGAAAACTGGGTCAAGAGCGAAAAAAGGCAAAGAAAAAACATCCAACCTTCGTGGCTTGCGGATGTCCCACAATCCAACTCCTTCCTTGGAGTTGGCAGTGGCGAGTAGCCTGGGCTCCACAGGGTTGAACATCACACTGTGGAAGGCCGAGGGGTAGCTCGCCAGGCAGAACGGCTCTACAGGGAACATTAGAATGACATGATCACTAAAACTGATGGATCTGTGGCCCAAGTTTGTTCAGGTTCCTGCCACAGCTTTTGTGTAATTTAATGTTGAACTTTTACGTTTTAGGCACAGACTCATTAAATACCAGCAAAGGGGTTTTAACTTTTAATGACAATAATAATATTTGCAGATTCAAGTGTTTCAAAACCAGTCCTTTGAGCTGATTGGCTGACACTTAGGAGCGCTTGCTGCTAAACGTATTATTAGGCTGGTCACAAGAAAGGCATCTGAAATGGAAGGATGTGGACTCATGCAAGATGATCCGCTGCATGATATAAACAAGACTCACAACAGGGCCACGTAATACGTGACTGTCTATGAACATTACAAAGAGTCAAACTGAAAGAAGACGTGTTCCGATTGTGCCACATTAATATTAAGATATTACATTATTGTATTTTCTTTGCAACGTCTAAATATTTCTTATATTGCATATTGAGTTTCACTGATAAGTTAAATATAGATACTTGAATCCCTCCACAGAACTGAGGGTGTGAGGACAGAAGGTGTCATGTTGTGTGTGTGTGTGGGTTGTCTGAAGTAATTAAGTCAATTAGGAAGCAGTTTTAACACTTCATGCATTGCAGCCCAAAGCATTAACTTTAAACTCAGACGCTACAGTCACCTCCATGCGGCGGCTCGCGAGTGTCCCAGATAAGAACCCGTCCGTCATCGGATGAGCTGGCAAAGACGTTGTCATTTACAGGGCTGACAGACAAGCTGTACACAGCATCGATGTGCAGGAACACGTTCAGAGTTTCCCTTCTGTAGAAGCATTATTCATAAAGTACATACAAAGTTTAAACACTAGTAACAAAAGTAAGTTTTATAATGACTGTCAACATGTCACAATGTATTTTATACCCACCTCTCCACATCGTGAAGAATCACCTGTTCATCGTTTCCTGTAAAACAGCAAACAGATTAGTTTGTAGCTGAGAGAGTTTTGCATTAGATGGTCTGGTTGCTTAATTACATAATCATTAATTACAAAATTTCACAGTACTGATAGATTCATTAACATGGCACTCAGTGAGGATACAATTTTACAGAAAGTTTACGTTTTGCCATTGAATGAACTTGCTCCTTACCACCAGAGAAGACCTTCTTGTTGGTGCTGTCAAAGGCCAGGCAGAAGATGTTGGAGAGGTGCTCCCCCTTCAGTTTCACGGGCTTGGACCGACCATGAATGGCTTTCTCCATGTGCCACAGGAGCACGCGACGGTCGTCTCCTCCTGCAGCCGAGGACACGTGGATGAGAAATCAACCAGTCAGACTTTATTCATACAGCTTCCATACAAACAACATAAGACAAAGAGCTCTGCAGGATGAAAGCAAAAAAATAAATAAATAAAAAATCAACCACTCTGATCCTAACACAGAACAACACACTATTAACAGGACCATTTTTACCTGATCAGTCCAGTGGATCTACATAAACATAAATCAGTAACGACAACACTGTATTTCCACTGGGAACGAAAATACAACACCTGCTGCAAACAGATAAATAAACTTTTTATTCAAAGTTGAAAGAAAGAAAAAAAAAGGAAAACAAAATGAAGGAAGTGCTTAGTCAGCAGTTGGCAACCCCAACCCACCCCCTGTGTAGCCAGATGTCACAGCTCTCACAGCAAAACTTCTTGGATATTTTTAGGCTGTGACACACGCACACACACACACGTCAAGTTAAATATAAACAAAATGCGTAACATCTCCAAAGCCTTGCACACACACTCAGCTCTCCGTGCTGATTGTGTATCTTCCAGGTATGTAGGCTGTGGAGCTAGCGGGGTGTCTGCGCATAGCTTCACTCACCTGCTCAGGTGGATTAACTCCAGTAAACAGCAGCTCTGTTCTGCTCACTGGGCCACATGTTTGTTTGTTTTCAATCCTCTCTAAGCATAAATAGTTGTGTTGTTTCAGAGGGGAGCAGTGGTGAGACACAGCGGGCACAGGGCTGTTGTTTTGGGGTGACGTATGGGGCTGGCCCGGGGCTGCTGCTGCTGCTCCCCCCGCGAGCTACTTGCTGTTTGGTGTGACGTTAGCTAGTTAGCAGGGACGGCTACGCTAAGTTAGCGTAGCCATGAGTGTTTTCAGCTGACCGCCTGGCTAGTTAGCGTTAGCATGCTATCACGTTAAAACAGTGCGAGCTAAAGGAGGGTGGGGGGGGATTTGTCAACTTACCAGACACCAGCCATTCCCCGCCGTTGTTGGAGAACTCAATGGCGTTGACACAGCCGAAATGTCCGAGCATATCCTTCTTGTAGAGGCTGGTGCAGCCGGCCAGCCTGCGTCTCTGGAATTCCTCCTTCATGAGCGGCTGCCCGGTCAGCTCTCTGCGGGACAGAAAGCCCACCGTGGACCGCATACCGCAGCCGCTCAGCTCCTTCATTTTCGCCGAGCACAACACGCAACAGAACCGCAAAGAAACCAAACGCGAGCCGCTCCGCTTTTGTTTGCACCGCCGCGACACCTGCCCGTGTTGTTCGGTGGATGTGGCACACGGCTCGGTCTACATTATGGTAGATCCCCCGCTGGCTGCTGCTGCTGCTGCTGCTGATGTCGACGTTTGTTCCGTAGCTCCTCTGTGCCCCTCGCCAAGTCCCGGCAGCAGCTTCCTGCTCCGGCGGAGCTCTCTACATAGACACACACTTCCATGTGTCTGTGATGTGTCACGACCCCCAAAGGAAAGTGTCACCCATTTAACGCATTATTAAAGCCACATTACAAATATTGACATCTGCAAAGAGCCAATATGGCGCCTACAACTAGTCTGTTGATGTGAAAATATGTTTGTGCATCAACAGTAGTGTAAATGTACACATGTGCCGTACATCATAAATACTTGCAACATGTACTTATATAATACTTTGCTTAGTTTGTCAAGTTAAAATAGGTCCAACCTCAAGCTGCTACATTAAAACATAAAGATTTATAAACACCACCAACAACAGCAAAAGTAACAATAATACATCACTTAAAATGATATAATTTATTTAATAGATTCCTCTCCTATATTTAACCCTGTCTTCATTCAATTCTGTATTTTATTTTATTTTATTTTATTTTATTTTATTTTATTTTATTTTAATCAGGCATTTGGTCCACTACAGAGTAAAATCACTGATAAGAGAGAGAGAGAGAATAAAATAGAAAACAGACATTAGTAACTCTCACATGGGAAAAAAAATAATGTAATAATACTGTTTTAGTGTGTAGTATTTTTATTACTCCCAGTTGTTGGGATTACAGTGGTAGACTTTAGGGGGAATTTCAGTTTCAACAAGCCTTTTCTCTGAGACAGACGACAAGGGCAAATAAAGAATATCTCCAACATCTCTACAGAGAAACAAATGTACGCATCACATGAACAGACTGTAGGTTTGTTTTAATTGATATAAACCCATATGGGAGAGTCTATTAACCACCATAAACAGTATACTGAGACATTCTGTTGTTGTACCAGAATCAGCACCATGTCATGTTTATGTCTGTCAATCGGTCAATATTAAGCAATTTAGGCACTTGCTAAGTAATTGGCAAAAGTTAGGATGAAACTGCATTGGGGGGGGATAATAATTTTGAAAGCAAAATACTTTTTTTTTAAGCTTACTAGTCAACTGAGCAAAATCTACAGACCGAACAATAACACCACATACACGTTTATTCAACTAAAATCTAACATGGTCCGGCGAGGCTTCACACCGAGCGATATTTAACAGCACTGAGATGCAGATGCTTGTTTGACTGTTTGTGCTGTTGTTGACCTCAGGTATAAAAACGCACACGAAACTTTTACAGTGGACAAACATTGAAAAGTGCTTTACATTAAGGTACTTGTCAATACATTCACCTCTACATGATGAAGTCATCTATTTGAAAACCACACAGTAGTGATAACGAGTGAGCTGCAGTTGGTGAATTATTTCCTTTGGCAAAAACAACGTTTGCGTTTAGCAGAAGATATGGAGTGCGGTGGAGGAGTGTGGGGCTTGAGGAAGAGGAGTTTCCCATTTTCCCTCTCTTAGTTTAGCTTACTTTAGCTTAGCACAGTAAAAAGGCTGGATATGTGTGCACGTGAAAACCCTGCATGTGCACTTGTGATCTGGCCTGGCTCAGTTTTTTTTGGGGGGGGGGGTGCAAATGAAATAAATAATGAAAAAAATTGGTTTGACTTTACCCCAACCCGTTCATTTTCTCTAAAATTACATTTTAATTTTTTGATCTCTGAAGCTGCTGGTTGGCGGAATTTATTACAATTAGACAGACTATAGCTGCTATGCTAAGCTAAGTTAAGCTAAACCAAACTGGCTGTAGCTTTGTGTTGTCTACACAGAGATATTTTCAACAAAATCGAATTAGTGTATTTTCCATAATAACAATATTTACTTATTTGTATTACCACATAAATGAAATCCATTTGTGCTATGAACCATTTTCTAAAAAACATGTGTTCTCCAACTTTTTTTTTTTTTTTTACCAATTTTGGAACAGTCTTCAAACCTCAAGCCAGTTAACCAGTAAACAAATAAATAAAAAACAGCGGGGATTATGTTAGGAGTGAAAATCACAACCAAGAGCAGTGAGTCGTCTTCTAACAGTTACTAGTTGGACAAAACATTCACACAGTATTCAGCCGATTGCACATTAGACGTCTTCATATAGTGCAGAGGGTCAAAGGTCAGGGGTCATTTATTTTTGCTCTTCAGGGAATACGTTGAGTCAGCGAAGTTCAGCGTCCAATTTTTTTTTATCGTAGTTAGAAAATAGCCATCGCCTCTTTCACTTTATTCCAAAGCAGTTGCTCTTATTGTTTTTAATATACTGTACTCATGATTAATTGTGCTGGCCAAGTTCTTGAAATAAAACTTCACCAAAAAAAAGAAAAAAATGGGTAATTGTATAGTTCGTCAAAGGTTAGAGGTCATTTCTAATTATTATTTAATGATCTTTTTTTCCCCCTTCAAAAGTCTATAAAACATTAGCAGGATTTTTGTTTTCTTCTAAAAAGCAGAGTAAAGAAATATTCTCTTGGCAGCCTTGCCTAGAGATACTTTGACATAAATAGGAAATTTAAAAAAAAAACACTGAAAAGGTTAAATAATTGGACAAATGCAACAGTGGAAAGCAGGATCTTAAATTAAGACAGCAGAATAATAGGACGTGTGCTGGGGTAGAGGGGAGGTTAAAAACTGTTGGCACCAGGGGGGAGGGAGGGGAAGGGGGCGCTGTCCTCAGTGTTCAGTCTCTCAGGTGCGGGTTAGTAGGGGCCTTTCATGTGTCCAAAGATCCCGATGGGGAAATGTTTGACATGTGAGGACCACTGTGCCGCCAGCTGGAAAAACTTGACATCGTTCCACTCGACGCCGTCAATCAACACTGCAGACGACACAAAACAAACGTAACTCTGTGTTTTTACTGCATATGATACAAAGTTCTTTTTTTTTTTTAATCGACTGCTATTTTTTTTAGTTGCAATGAAGAAACTGCAGAGAAAAGTGAAGCGATAAGACATCGGGCATCTCCGAGGCTGTTGCTGTTGCTGAGGAGAGAGAGAGGAGGCGGTGTGGGGAGGAGGTTACCTCTCAGCATGGTCTGCTGGTGCTTGGCAGTGCAGATGAGCCGGCTGATGCCCTCGATCACTTGACTTTTAGACTCCACCTCCTTGTCTCTGCTCTTTTTTGGCAGGAACATGACTGGCAGGCAGGAAACAAGAGGGACACGCTGTGAGCTCATGAAGTAGTTCAGATTATATTCAGATTATATTCAGATTATATTCAGATTATACACATTTACATCTTACCCTTCTTATTCTTCTCCTTGGTCACCACTGTCATGGACATGGTGGGCTGGGGGCTTGGCTCAGCGCCCCCCAATGGCAGCCGGCTGACCTGCAGCGAGCGGAAATTGCACTTCAGCGTGTTCTTGGAGGAGGAGTCCCGCTTCTCCACGTCTTTCTTCTTTTCTGCTGCAGCCACCCAGTAGTCCACCTGAAGCCCCATCAGCTCCGCCTGACCTCCAGAGCTATATGAAACAGACAGCACTGTGAAAACTGTACAAGTAGCTTTTCCATTTCATTTTGGAGGTCATACCTATAAGCACAGAAGCTGGTGTTGACGGATGGAGAGGATGGAGGGGTGGGCGACGCCTCTTTGAGCGCGGGGGATATCTGTGGAGGGGTGGAGGAGAGCAGCGAGGAGCCCAGAGGTGCTGCATCGTCAGAGTCTCCTGAGGGACAAAATGGGACAGATGATTCTTCTCAGATCACATCTCATTTTTTAAAATTATAACCCCCCCCCCCCAAAAAAAACACACTGATGACATCTGGACCAACATTTCCTAAAAACACAAGGTCATTCACAGATGATATCAACCATCACAATATTTCTATCTAAAAAATAATTTAGTGATATTTCAGGGAGGACATCCAAACAAAAGCTAACCTGATGCTGTTGATGTCTGCTCAACAAGGCCAACTTTCACCATCTGGGAAAAAATAACAGCCATTAAAAAACACACACACACACACACACACACACACACACACATCAGCTGAAAATAACCTCAGCCAAAGGAGGATTTTTGTAGACGAGACGACAACTTACCCCGATGAAAGGGATAAATTTCTGACACGAGTCCTCATCAGGGCTGTGGAGAGCCAGTGACAAAAAAAAATAAACATTTTATGAATTTTACAAACATTTTAGAAGATTATAATTGAAATAAAGTTAATAACACTAAAATCCAATGTTCATTTGCAACATTTAGATTTTTGATGATGTTGATTTCCAATGCTTCACATCTGGAAATAATGTACTTTCCCCCCCCGATGCATACAAAGTATGCAACGTGATTACAAACCCAAACAGAATCAAGTAAAGGGAGCATGCTGCATTTGCTGCACTCAAAGCGGCGTCACTGGGCGACTGCAGGCCGCCGAGAGAAAACATGCAAACTGCCAGCCGCCACCACATCCAGCCAATCACTGCAGAGACAGACCAGAGGGGCAGCAAGTCCATCAGGGAGACAACTCAACCAGTGAGGACGTGGATGAGAAGGAAGAGCACCAACCTAAATTCATGCACTACCTGTGATGGGTAGTGGACACCTACGCTCACAAGGCTTTCGTCAGCGTGAACTATTTTCCCAGCGCTGACCAGAAAAATAGCCTGAATGGAGCTGCGCTGTACTGTGACTCTTATGTTTTCTAAAGGCGAAGGCGTTTAGTGGCGAGAACGGTTGTTGCTCTTGCCTTGAAGAGACCTGCCATCGCCCCCCCAGGGAAGAAACAGAGAGACTAGGAGAGGACGGGAGAGAAGAGAGAAGACAGTAGGTCTACGGCAGGGTTCAGTTTGTTTTCTCCAACACAACACAACCACATCTCTGCTGTGATCAGTCCCCGAGACATCAGAGAGAGAGAGACTGCCTGCTGTTTATAGAATTCATATAGCAAAGATGGAGTATGAGACAACACGTGACCTCTGTCTAATGCGATGAATCCATCGATTGGGTTATTGTGGCGTGGTGTTGTCAGGTAAACGATGCACATGCGTGTCAATCAGTGTATTGGTGGATTCAAAATACAAAACATCACACATGCACTTTTCAGATAAAGGTCAGTGCCCATGTTGATTTGTTCCTCTGGAGCTTCTCTCTTAGTAACAAACTCCACAACAGAAATATTTATCAGTTTTCATGAATTAAAAAAAAAAAACCCACAGTCATTTATAATATGTACTATTTCATCAGTTTCTTGAGTTTGTTTTATTTAATCCCAATTCATTAACCCTGATTATACATAATAAATAAACCACTTCATTATTAATTAATTTCATACATTTATGTGAATAATAATGTGGTCAACTGAGGGACGCTGACTCTTTTGTTCATTGTGTTGCTTTCTGATTTAGAGAAATTAGATAATTAATTCAGTTTTTTTTAAAAAAAAACCCACGTCATTCATTATATGTGACACTAGACAAATAATTGTTTACTGACGATATGCAGGCTTCCTACAAGTGGATAAATAACAGACAGACATAAATGGCCAGAAGCACATGGACATGATGCAGAGGAGAGAGGAGGAGGGGGAGAGATGAATAAAAGATGGATAAAAAATGAAGAGAGGGAGGACAGAGCTGATTGATTCTGGACTCCTGCCACTTTATCGGCTGATTTTCTGCTTCAGCAGACCTCAGCCTTCTCATTCGTCAGAAGTGTTTTTGAAATTGGGATATTTAGATTTTTTTCTGGAACATTCACGACTCAAACCTTTAACAAAAAAAGAAAAAAAAAGAAAGGAAAAACTTGTGTGTAGCCGTTAAAGTGGCGAGGTCCAGCAGAGGGTGAAAATGTCTCCAACACACAGACAAGCTGAGGAATCACCAGGCTACGTGAGGAACAAACTGGATCCACCACAATACCTTACTGCAAAATCAAAATGAAAGCTCTTTTTCCTTCAAGGAAAGAAAAGAAAAACATACAACAAAAAGATAGAACATGTTATTCACGTACACACACACACACATAGACAATGATGATAAACGGTGACATGTTTAAAGGGCTCTTCCACACAAACGCCACGACATCAGAGAAACTTTGACCTGTTTGCTTTTCAGAAGGGGATTTGAGACATGAGCTTCGTACTGTCACACACTCATACTCATACATGAATTATTTTGTACTTGCATTCAGTTAATAACTGTATTTTAACATTTATTTATTTATTTATTTAACGATCGTTTCAATCCCCTTTTGAAGAACTGGTGAAAAACCTCATCGGAACTTTATGTTTCGAGTAGCTTTCAAAAAAAAAAACACATTTCACGCGACGCAATAAACAAAGCACAACATAATATAAAGACACAAATAAAAACACACCTCTTCTGCTTGTAGGTGAGCATGGCCTCTGCGATGGGGAGCTGATGAGCTCCGTTAGCGCCCACCATGTACTGCGTTACCCTGGAGACCACATCTGGATTCTCCTGAGCTGCACAGGACACACTCATCAACACCGTTCTCCACGACACACACTTTATAATAATTAAGCCTTAAAGTTACAACATCTCTAATTAGCCAGAAAAAGTACCTAGTTTTAATGATAGTAAATGTTCTTGAAATACTTCCATTGATTATTGTATTTTAAAATGACAATGAAACCAATCAGCCCACCAACAACAGGAGCCTCTGGCTTATGAAACAGGTCCCTCCAAGCCGCATCCTGGAACAGACTGTTGTACCGGTAGTCAATAGTGCCGAGATATTTGGAGACCGGATGTGCACCTAAAGGCAATCAACAATAATTAATGTGATAATTATATGTTACTGAAGAAACACACCCCCTTTTTTATATTTATACAGTGAAACCTCGACTTACGAACTTAATTCGTTCCGTGATCGGGTTCGTAGGTTGAAACGTTCGTAAATCGAAGGGATTTTTTTCGATTCCTTATTCCCTACTCCCAGCATAGGGAAATGAATGTAGTGGACTCTATAGGGGTTAGGGAGTGATTTCGGACACAGCCTCAGTCACCTGACACGCTCTGAGACTCGCTCATGGGTCACACGTAATGGCGGCGGTCGGGGAAATGTTTTTCATTTTTCCGTGCTCGGGTTCGGAGGTCGAATTTGGTTCGTAAAGAGGAAGCAAAAAAATCTTGAATCTCCGGTTCGTATCTCGAAAAGTTCACAAGTATAGATGTTCGTAAGTCGAGGTTTCACTGCACTTATATTTCACAATATAAATAAACAATCTAAGTATTTCAATCGCAAAAGAAGAACCCAAACACAAGAGTGGCACGAACCTAGAGGGATGATAAGGAACCTCATGTATCCGAGCCAGTCAGGGGTCTTATGGGAGAGGTGGTCCACGAAAAGCCTCAGAACTGCACTCAGGTAGTGCTGAGCTCCAGCCACGGCGATCTTGATGGGAATGGGCGTCTGGGAGTTACAGTTACAACTGGGAAACAAAACAGTTTCACACATTACGTCAGCGAAACAACGACCCGTTCGCACAAACCAGTGGACCAGGACGCGGGGGGGGGGCAGACGTACAATCTCTGTATGCGGGAGACGATGGTGTTGAACGCAGCTTGGATGTCCGCCGTGGTGCAGGTGCACACGACTGGCAGGTGGTGGTTTTGAAGCACGTCTGAGAGATACTGGGAGCAGAAGCAAGATGTCAACATGAGATGCTGACACAGCATTTGAGCCTCGGACAGGTGTGGGATTCCTCACCTGGCCCTGCCAGTCGGACGTGTTGATGAGGATGATGCTGTCAGGGAGCTGGTTGTCAGACACCAGGATGTGGTTGAGTTGGTCATACACCGTCTTTCTTGGGATCTTGAGGGATGAAATGAGAAAGATCTGGCTAAAATAACTCCTTCATAACTCGTTTCAGCAACAATGAAACATCATTATTAAGCTAATTGTTTCCGGTATGCAGCTGTTCCTTCCGACCTGTAGATGGCAGCGTGTGTCCAGGGACCGCTCGTTGTCCAGGCTGTTGGCCCTCTCGTTCTGGGGCCTGCTGGGCTGGCGCTCCTTCAGCGACGTGCTCCTCCCTCGCCTTCCTGCCAACTTTGGTTCCTGCCTAAAAGCAGAGCGGAGGAGGAACGATTACAGTAAAACATCAATCAAACGAGGTCAAGATGTTTCCATGGTGACTGATTGGGCTTTCACCTGTTGGATGAAATGATGAGGGACTCCGTCTTGGTCATTTTGCCACTTGGTGGCAGTCTCTCTAAAAACGTGTCCATGTTGTCCATCTCCAGCTCTGTGGTGGGAGTCACCGCCTCCGGCTGCTCCTGCGGGAATAACAGAAACAGAGAAAACCCCCAAAACATAGTGTTGACCTTCATAACACCACAGGTGCTTGTTCTTGATCTCGGGCAGCTTTCAGAGTCCACACTCACAAAGGAGACGTTATCAGACACGCCATCGTCAGGAAACTTGGCTCCACCGTACTTGGGCTTATCTGGGTCAATCTGGGGAGGAGAGAAGGTTGGAAGGAATAATAAACATCACCTGGATGTCATGGTGGTTTGATTTCGAGAAGTCCGACAGTTTCATAAACAAACTCATGATCAGGTTCCCTGATGGGAAAATGTCTGCACTCAGACTTTGTGAAATTGGTTTTCAACCCAGTTCACTTTTGTTTTTGTTTTTTTTACATTGGTCTGCCTGTGTGGTATTAAAACGACAACGTCTCTATGAGGACGGTAACGGTGAGTTGGGGTCACTGTGGTCTCACCGGGCTGGGAGGCTCCCGGTGGCTCCGGCTGCTGTGGATGCTGCCGATCTCCGTTTGAGAGCTCGAGAGAGAAAGACCCTCAAAGTATGGCCTGAAAGAGAAACAGTCAGAGATGAGAGGTCAGAGGTGAGAGGTCACAGGAAACGTGACATTGCGACGTATATGAGGAGTCTTCTCTAGATCTGGATCTGGATTCACATATATATAAACATAAACATAAATATAAATATAAATATAAATATAAATATAAATATAAATATAAATATAAATATAAATATATAAAAATAAAAATAAAAATATGAGTACTATGAAACATCTGCACTGAAATCACAATACACTGATTATTGTTTCCTGTCATTCCAGGACCCAGGCAGGAGGTTGAAAACACAAACACTGGCCGCTGAGAGAGACTCACTTGAGTTTGGGTTTTGGCGTACTGAGGACGCTGTCGTCATCGTCCAGCTCGGGCCCGCTGTCGCTGGGGTTCTCAAACTCCACGCTGTCCAGGTCCAGGTCCTCCTCCTCCACCTCTGGAGGCGGCTCTGCGGGGTCCTGCTCCGAATCCAGCACCTTCACACACACACAGAAACACGCACACACACACACGCAGGCGTTTCAGTGTAAGCAGCATCAGATAGGTTATTTCCCTGGAGAGGCAGAGAAACATCTGGAGAAACACCCACCTCATCTGAAACTCTGAATCGCTTCAGAAGAGCCACCACTCGCTGTTTAAAGTTCTGCTGCTAAAACACACAGGGGAATAAACACACAGGCACCAGTCAGTCAGTGATGATCAACGCCACCTGCTGCTGATCGATCGATGCTGCTGCGTGTGCTCATGTCAAATCAATAATCAGGCAGGTTCACGCCTCATCTGCTTTCAGGAGCTTCCTGTCTCTGCTCCCTCAGCTCCAGAACACCAAATTAACACACACACACACACACACACACACACGCTCCCCTTAAGTCTGGCATGGTTGTCATCTCTTACTCTGGTGATGGATGGGGTCCTTACGATTGACCTCCTCTGCTTCTTTGGCTTTCTCACATCGTACTCGTCGTCCTCCAGATCCTGTAAACAAGAAGGGGAGAAGCTGTCTCGTCTCATGACCCTCAACAATCATGGGGCCCAGTCAGCTGATTTCCAGTGGGACTCACCTGTACCTGCACGGCGTCGTCGCTGGCCTCCTGCTCCGAGGAGAAGCTCTCGTACTCCTCCTCCGAGTAGTTATCTGAAGCAGAAGAGGAGGACGGACGATTAAATGCTGAAGTGCATGTTTCATGCAGCCGGGTTCTAAATATACACAATGCAGCACACACACACACGCACACACACACACGCGCACGCACAACAAAACAAAAAAAACACCCGTGTTTTTATTGCACTTCTGTGAGAGCACATCAGGTGAGGGGACGATGGCCTCCTGCAGTTCACACCTGCAGTCTGAGGGGGTCATGAGAACGTACCGGAGCATTTGATCTTCTGTCCATCCTGCAGCGAGGCCTCCTCGTGGTCTATGGGCTGACTGGACAGGGAGAAGATCCAGATCTCCGCCACCTTGCCCAGCAGGTCCTTCTGGCTGCTGCAGAGAGGCAGCACCTGGCCTCCCTCAGTCGGGTGCTGCATCACCTGGAAGACGAAGCGTTGACCTCAGTTGACCTCAGTTACTATTGTTATATTACTGCACAATCACTGCTTATTTAACGCGGTTAAGGACATCAGTTATGGGAAGTGGGGAATCCTGAGGAGCAAGTGGTTCGTTGTTTAATCACAGTTTTAATCCTATGCTTTTTAATTGCAATGCAATTAGCTGTTATAATAATAATAACTGTAAGTAAGAGTGAACGCCCTTTGACTCTTTCTGAGAAGATGGCAACGTTAGGAAAGGAGGGGAGGCTAGGAAGTAGGGTGAGTGGGTATCGACACCAGACATCAAGACACACGCGTTAATAACACAACCTGCACTGCGTCACTCCTTCTTAAAACTGAGTTCACAACAACAACAACAACAACATGAACGCAGCTGAGTTGCTGCATTGTGCACCTCGGCCATGTCGATGGATCCCACTGCCAGAGTCTTGTAGCCCAGGATCGTCCGGTTCTTGTACCTCTTCCTCCGCTGGAGCATGATCTGCAACTTGTTTCCTTCCCGTTTCAGGAAGTGCGGATACTGAACGCGGACAAACACAAAAAACACACAATCTATTATTATCTAATAAAACCACGTCCGTGACTCACACGTTCACAGGGACACATGTTCCTTCATCAGGATCAACATGGCCGCTGTGGTTTATGAGGCCTGCTGTCAACTCTCAGAGGTCAACTCCTCTGCCATAAAATGAACCCTTATGACGCCTTAATGCTTAGCTTTATTGCTACAGAGCCTGATGTTTCATCAGGAAATAAATATACACTTGAGTTTAAACTATTATAAAATAAACTATTAGGAAATAAATAAAATGTAAATAAAAATGTAAATGAATAAATGCTGGGCTTCTTGGAAAGTCAAACATGTAAATGAATGAATTATTTTTTATTTTTTGTTTTAGGGAAGCTGCAGAGAAAAATGCAAACAATGTGCCTCAGTATAACCATCATTTACACATTGTTTGGGAATTATGTTATTTCGCCTGTACCTGCAGTGAGAAGGTGAGCGCCAGCTCCGTCTCCACTGAACCACTGGGTGGCAGCACTATCTCATGGGACCTCAAAATCCGCTTGGAGCCCTGAAAACAAATTCACAAACAAACAACTAAATACAGGTCTGTGTTTAAATTATTTGCAATTTTTCATTCAATTTAATTCTGTATTTTCTTTTGCGTTTGCAATATAATCATAACAATAATATAAATCAAACAACTCATGCATGTTTATGTTTTGCACAACACAAGGGTGCTGTGAATAAATACCAGTGAACCAGGAAACAGGAAGTTAAACGATGGTCATTTGAATAATACATTTTCCATTTTTGGCTTAGATGTCTTTTCATACGTTACTATACAAAGGTGTGTGTGTTTGTGTGTGTGTGTGTGTGTGTGTAACAGGTCTGTACCTGCCTGCCTTGTTGTTGTGTCTGTGTTGACACACATACCTGGATTTTTACCGCGATGACCACAGAGATCAGCTCCTTATCGAGTTCCCTCATCACGACCAGCTTCTTCAGAGTCAGGCTGCACAGTCTGCACAGACACACACACACACACACACACACACACACACACACACACACATATACACAAGTGTTCATCTTAGCACCGCCGGCAAGGTTGTTTTTTTTGTTGTTTGTCAGATTTCATCCTGAGGGCATCAACACATCATGATTTACATTTTCGGTGAATTACCGCCACCTGTAGGTCGACAAAGCAGCGCGGAACCTTGCGTGTGTGTCCTCGTGTAGGTGCACGAGACAAACAAAACGGGGACCCGCTCAAAAACAAACGCTGCTCGGTGCTACTAGAGGTCAGGAGGTCGACCTCTGATACCATTTGATGGTTTGTTCAGGTCACAACAAACACGACGTGACATGAAAGCGTTTGAGAAATGAACTCAATCTGCCGAAACAGGAAACATGAAGAAGAAAAAAAGGTGAATTTGAACCGCGGGTGTCTCCACACACTGAACTGAGACCTGTGTCTTACAGCGAGGACAAAGAGGAGGACGGGAATTTAACAAACTCGTCACGATTTTATTTCAGACGCTGAAAAAACAAAGCGACAAAGAGACTTTCCCTCTTGGAATAAAGTTTCTTTTCAGGCACTCCGGTCCCTTTCATTACGTTTCAGTCGGGGTGGGGGTGGGGGTGTGTGTGTGTGGGGGGGGGTGGCGCTCACATTTCTCATCCCGCAGCATTAAAGTGAGCGTTCACCGTGCTGCTCGTTAGAATGACATCACTCCTTAATTATTCGTGGGCCATAAAAACGCGGCTTTGAATGTGGACCAGCAGCAGGGTCGGGCCTTTCAGTCGCAGCCGAGGGTTTATTGTCTCACAGAGTCTAAAGATGTGGGTCACAATCGCCAGCAGTGACAGAGGAGGGCGACGCGCGCTGGGTGGCGAGTGGAGAAACCCCAGGGAGGTGACATTAATACGCCAATATCCACTGTCATTGAGTGGAAAGACTGAGGAGATGATCTGAGATGAAACCTAACCCCCCCCCACCACCACCACCACCAACAACCCCCCCTCAGCCCCCCCTATGGGATGTTCCTGTTTGGAGGTGAGATGGGAAGAAAGGGAAACTGACGAGTGACATGATGCTGTGTCTCTGCAGAAAGGAAAACACAGGGACGGATTGATCACACACACACACACACACACACACACACACACACACACACACACACCACCGGGCTTAATGACGACCTTTCAGCTGGGACACGACCCAAGACATTCCAGGCACAATGGACACAAGTCAGTGAAGGCTCACATTGTCTTCAGCCTGCACACACACACACACACACACAGACACACAGACACACACACACACACACACACACACACACACACACACACAAAACAAAGCATTCTTGAACTCCTGTTTTGTATTCAACCCTGTTTCCATCAGTTCCAAGCCCACAGCTCCACCAGTGGTTCCAGTGATGTTACGGTGGCGAGATGTTGGTTTGTGAAGGCAGCAGGAGCAGAAGTCTTCCTGCTACCCAGAATCCTTTGCTCAAGAGTCACATTTAGATGTTTTTTTTAGGTTTGATTTCTTTTTTATATATTGCAGCGGGAATTTTTTTTTCTTAATCTGACCTGTTGACCCATTTCTCATTCGTCCCAATTTGAGGTCACAAGTTACATGAAACATTAAAAACAGGATATTGGTCGGTTACCATGACATCGTTATTCGCGACAGCACGAATAACCCACTCTGCCAGTTTGAGGGCTGATACCACTATTTCTACTTCTGTGTTTAAAAAGTCTGACCACAACTCTCTGGGTGAAAGTATCTGTGATGTAACACATTAAATCACACATACAACCTGACTACACACATATACATATATAAAATTATATTATTATTATATATCTATGAGGTGAAATGCATTGTGGTCATCTTCATCGCTGATTATATGATGACAGAGAGCGTCAGCATCAGGACAAACATCTGGTGAAGATCAAGATCAGATGTTTTGCGTCAAACATCTGATGGAGCTGACGCTTAACTCCAATCCAACACAGCAGAGCTGTTATTTCCCACGGTGTGTAGTTTGCAGTGTGTCTGCTCCTCCTCTGATACACAACACACAACATGTCAGATCAATACATAACAGCTGTCGCTTATGTCCGCTCTGAACTGCAGTCGAGAACGTGTGTGTGTGTGTGTGTGTGTGTGTGTTTGGTACAGTGACAGACACACATTCACCACACAGCTGCTGCTTTTTATGCCTGCAGCTAAGAAACCTGTTCCCTCGCTGCTGAAACACAAACACACAGCGGACTGCCTGTGGCCAGGGCCAGGGCCTGGCAACTCCCCGTCCAGCAGCCCAGCAGCCCAGCAGCCCAGCAGCCCAGCAGCCCAGCAGCCCAGCAGCCCAGCAGCCCAGCAGCCCAGCAGCCTCGGCACAGACGCTTTGGTGAGAGCCAATGGGCCCAGTGCGGTGCTGTGATTGCACATTCACAGTCACCTCATCTGCCAAGAACAACAAACCAACGGGAATCTGTTTAGGTGATACAGACGCACAACAAAACGATGGAGACGACGCGTGTAGAGTCGTGTCAGGTCACATCAGCAGCTCACACTGTGACTCACTACTACTGTCACGCATACATATACATATATATATATACATATATATATATATACCACAAATGCAGTGGTGTATAAATATAAATATAAATATAAATATAAATATAAATATAAATATAAATATAAATATAAATATATAAATATATATATATTTATATACCACTGCATTTGTCTGATTCCTGAATAAAAATCCAAATCCCTCATCATCATGAAACCAGTTCCTTTCCTTTACAGGGACCTGATACTTCCTCCTGCATGTTTACTGTATACGCATCTTTAAAAAAAAGAAAAACTCTTATGGAGAAGCGTCTGCTGGCGTCTCTCCCTGTCTGCACATCTTCTCCTGAACAACCTCCAGCAACAAGGTAAAGTACAGACAGAGCCTGCAGGTCAAACACCCACGACTCTCATTATGGTTCTCAGATCTGCGGTCATCATCAACCTGAATCTCTTCAAACCCCAGTGGACACCACAGAGCAGGAGGATGAAACGTGTGAAGGTCATGGGAAAAAAAAAAGCCCAACACTGAGCGTCCATGGCAGCAGGACGCATCGATAATGAGATTTCCAAACTTCACACCACCACTTCCTGCTGCTCTGCACCAAACCTCATCAGCATTAAAAGCTCCAGGAGACCAAGTCAGAACCAAGTGATTCTGATCTCATCTGGAAGGACGGAGAATATTTTCGGGACTTTCAAGATAAAAAGCAATTCGGGAAAACGCTGCGAACCTGGATTATCAGGCTGCGGGAAGAAAACAGAAAGAAATAAAGTCTGGTTTTCTGAACGATGAGAAACATCGTAGCTATGTCGCTGGTGTGGGGCCTGGGTTTGAGGCTTAGACTGTAGGGCGCAGGATCAAGTGGAGGATTTACCGTCTCATCCCCCTGCATGCTTTCTGATTACGTGTTATAGCGCACAAACACTGGATGACAGTTGGAGCTAAAGGTGTCGTGGCAGCACGGTTCAGTGGCAGACAGCAGAGCTCTGTGTCGGGACGCCTCATCTTTTCAATCCCATTTCTCAATCTGCCAAATTTGAAATTGGTTTTTAGTGCAACCTCGAGAAAGAGAAAAGAAAAGAATTTCAGACCGCAGTGGTGCTGACCCTCTTGACCTCACTGCAAACTGCATCACGTTATACCGTATTATTCCTGCAGGGGCACTGTTATTCTTTTGCTCTAAACCGGAAATCTGGTTTGAGTTTGGTAAAAACAAACAAACAAAAAAAAAACCAAAGCAAAATTTCTGCACGCAATCTGTGTGTTTGTGACAAATCTGTTCTTATACTAACTGTCCAGTAAAAGCTATGTGTCACACTGCAGTCGCACAACACGCGGCTCGATTGAGTGCGTTTGTGGTGATTCACACCACAAACCTTCAGGTGGGTTTGGAGTTATCACACCCGACGGAGAGGAGCAGAGGGATCTCATTACCTCTAATATCTGAAACACAAGACGAGCTGGGAACCAGCAGACGCTGCACATACAGCAGGAACACACACACACACACACACACAGAGAAACGCACACACAAGGCCCTGATGGAAACTGGTTCCGATAGCTGCAGTCGCTGTGCCAAACAAAAGAACGAATCTAAAGTGACCAAGGATTCTCTGTATGGAGCAATAATGATGGTGTGATGGATTTCCAGGGTTGCCATGGAGATACTTTTATCTCCTGCTCGAATGCAGGTTCACAGGCAGCTGTTAGTTATGAATAAAGCAGTGCTCTGTGTGCGTGTGTGTGTGTGTGTGTGTGTGTGTGTTCCTCTCTTCCCAGGCTGCGATGCATTAAGAGTCAATCTCTTCTTCCTCTCTGACATATCCACGAGGAAACGTTTCACCGCCTCTCGCCATCTTTCATCGCATCCGAGCAACAAACGCCTCAAACTTATCCGCCAGAACCTAAACGCCATAACTCAGTGACATGTGAAATCCTCTGCACAGGGCCGAACCGGAATGGACTGGCAGCTCCGATGACAGATGCCGCACATTTGTGACACTGACTCAACACTGGAGCAGGCGAACACGCCGGCTTTGCACCAATAACCCGGCTCATTGGACGGACGCTTCTTGGAAAGGCGCGTTCCCAAAGCGGTGGGAAAAAAATTTGCAGTGTCGGCCAGTTAATTAATATCATTTGCACTATGATATCTTTGCACTGAAGGTAATCAGGCGCTGCATGATGCATGGAGGCCAGAAATAGATGCTACATCTGGTACGAAAGTGTCAGTCTCCAGTGACATGGTCCCCTCACCGGCTGTAAACATGTACAACACACCCTGCACACATCACTTCCTGTCACTGACACAATTTTCTGTCAACAACAAATGATAATTGTCCAAACGGCACAGAGTTGATGTTTCTTTTCATTCATTAACGTTTTTGTTGAAAACACATATTATATATTAACCAGGACCGGGAAATGTTCTGCTCTGCTGTTGTTGTACATCACAACCACAGCGTGAGGTCACTCGTATCATCTGAGTTTGGGACAAACCTGGAAATAATTTCCAGATTGTTTCCATCAGTTTGCGCAGATTGTTTCGTGACTCACTGAGAGAAGACTTCAGAGACTGTGAAACAGCTTCTTAGCTGCAGATAGTTGAGTGTATCTTCAGGAAATATTATTGTTCAATAGATTTGGAGGAAACTCTGAAAAAGTCTGACGCCGTGGAAAAGAAACAGTGTCAGATTTTTAATTCAAAACTTCAACTCAACTTTGTCAACAGCACAAAAACTTTCCCTGGAGAAATAGTATGTTACGCTGATCTATCTATCTATCTATCTATCTATCTATCTACCTATCTATCTATCTATCTATCTATCTATCTATCTATCTATCTATCCATCCATCCATCCATCCATCCATCCATCCATCCATCCATCCATCCATCCATCCATCCATCCATCCATCCATCCAATATGGTTAACATGTAACTAGCTCGCTGCTCTGAATGAGTCATCTAAAAGCCTATTGTGTATGTATGTAACTTTCAGAAAGAAAATCAATCCTCTATTATTATTATTCTGTTGCCGCCTCCACACGGCTGCTATGAAATTATAGGCTTCATAAGTGGCGACTTTTTTCTGCTGCCTTTATGATGTCAGATAAACATCGAGGACTCACCGCTCGATTATCTTTTCACTGAGACGTGCAACTGGTCGAAAGTAAACAAGTTGAAACACTTGTTTACCGTCGAGATGTGAAAAGCTTCATGATTCAGGAATATAATATAATATAATATAATATAATATAATATAATATAATATAATATAATATAATATTGATTGGAATGATGTCGTTTTGTAATATGTGTTTCTTTTTGGAGGTCATCTAGGATCTATGTTGGGCACCTCATGGCAGCCGGGGATATCTGTCCTAACCCCGGCATCTTCATCACAGCCTTTCAAACTCGGGGTTACTACGGAGACAGGGATGAGACAAACTGTACAATTATAGATGGATGTAAATACTGGGAGGAGATACTATTACATGTTTTTCACATCAGCGAAGGAAGACAGGAAGAAGCAGCGGTCACATGGGACGCATTGGCCTGCCGGCCACACCCACCTGAAACCTGAGACGCAAACATTACAGAGGAATACTGCGTTCCACCACACAGACACACACACACACACACACACACACACACACACACACACACACAGTCAGGATCATCACTGCAGAGCAGGTGGCATCCGACTCTGAA
>JAFBJQ010000360.1:69326-117580 GCA_016785345.1 Trinectes maculatus | reverse complement strand
ACCATCTTTTAAGAAAGGGGCCTTAAAGTAGCCTAGCTATTGTTAGTTTAGTGCACGTGACGTGTTTATTTTCCCGACAATACTCCCAGACTTTAGACGTTCGCGGTCTCACGCTAACATCACTATGGGCACCTCTGCTTCAGCCATCGTTGCTACTGCATCGACTTTGCTATTGCTATTGAACTTCTTCAGTGTTTAGTTCAATATGGTGGTGCAGGCTATTGCCCCTTACTTTTCCGGTGGCGCACTGCAACTTTATTTGCATGTATTGTAATGAATTGAATGGCGTTCATCACGTTGCTTAAAAGAAATATACGACTAGACGACGACAAAATTTCTTGTCGACGATATTTAATAGTCGACGTCGTCGACGACGGCGACTAATCGTTGCAGCCCTACTCAGTTCCGTGTACTCAGTTCACTGTGCTCGGTGAACTTGCGCAGGTAAACTTGCTCGTCTTAGCCTCGTCCGTCTTCACCGAGGACGGCTGAACGCTACGTTTGACTGCTACGGCTGACGCTTACGCTGACGCTTCAGCGACCGCCCCTGTTTTTATACTTTCTTTGAACGCGGCTGTTCACGCGTTTAGGCTGATTGCGACTAGCGTAGACCGCCCTCTGTCCTTGCCGTGAATGGTTTTTCAATTGAGCTGCAGATTGCATACACCTGAGTGTTCTGATCACCCGTGAGTAACCGAAACTCGCAGCTCGCAACTCTTATTGTTCACTTGCCCTCAGTTCTTTACAGCACACAGAGTTGAATTCTGAATGATTTCAGATTTCAGAAGGATTCAAATTTAGACCGCCCCAGAAATATTTAGAGATATTCACACCGCCCCAGTCAGTATAGTGTAGTGCTTACACTTTTGCTCTCTCAACGCACCAGAGGGACCTTGTCCAGTTGACTAACATTACATGCTAAGATAAAAAACACTAGCACAATATCAATGCCATTTTAACAATGTAACATTAAGACCTGGAGACGTGATGTAAGAGGAGTTTATTATGAACAACATGAGCAAATGGACAATAAGCTGAAGAGTAGGCTACCATGAAGACATCACTAGATGTGGACGTAAACTGCATCTGTGTGATTCTGTTGTCAGAGAAGTGAATTGCAGTCAATAATATACTGACTGCATGCCGTTTTGGAACATAAACAAATATAGTAAAGAAGAACATATTATCTGTTACATATGGCAAGACTTTCCCCCTTGACTTCAAACCATGTCTGACAAGGCAAACACACTGAAGTAGAACATGTGGCCACTAATGTACAGTACAGTACAGTACATGTTTTCAACAAGTGGCTGCAGTTATTTTTTCCCTCAAACTACTGGTCCTTTCCTCGTCAGGCAATACTCAATGTTGTCTGACTTTGCCTCCTCCATGTGCCGCATTGATCCTATGTCATTGTGGTGCAGGCACTGAAGCCTCAAGTGTTTGGACATGACCTGCTGTCTTAAACACCTGACTGGCCTCTGTTATATCTGCAACCCATGCAAGGCAGACCGTGGCTTTCCCCACTTATTCAAGTCTATCTTAATCAAGAGAAACTCATCGTGTCTTCCCATCAGTTTGTGTGTAGTTTGTATTGTTACATATGTGCTGTAACACTTTGAGTATAATACAAAGGTAATGACTACCTTTTGTGGACAGTCAAGTATGCAGGAACAGTGCTACGTTTTCGATCATATGTGTACATTGTCCATTTAAACGTGTTTTATTTATTTATCTGCAGAAAATACATGTTTAAGGACCTGCTAAAAATATTTCCACGACAACCCGACCTTCTCCTCAAAAAGCACTTTCATGTTCATCTGTATTCCAGTTTCATTTCATTTTCCACTTTGAACGTTTTAAAGCAATTTAACAAAATATGCAACGCCTGCTTTTTTAAAGCCAATCCTTTTTGTTCATGTTGATGTTGGCTTTGCTTTAGTGGGGGGAAAAAAACTGTCAATTCTGAATTGTAGCATCAGTAATTGTTTAAACGCCAATAATCGTGAATGCTAAATTCTTAGTTATAGAATTTAGCATTCAGAACTATAGATGAATCAGTTAAAGAACGAGTCAGTTAAAGTTTGACTGGCAGGAGCAAGTTTCTTAAAAATTCATCAGCACAGTTTTATACAACATTATGAACACCAGTACAATCTGATGCATTATTTCACTGCAAAGCGGTATTTAAAAACTCGTCTTTATTGCAGGGCTCTTGTATTATGTTACATTATTACTGTATAGGCTCTGTTGATCTTTTGGTGTCTGGAAAATGTCATATAAGCTCATTTGCCTGTCTTGTGGGAAATGCTGTTACTGCCCCCACTGCACTAAACATTTTGTACTAGCTCAGTGTTGCTTCAGCTCTGCTCTGTTTGGATTGTTCCCACTTGCAGCTTACATCCAAATCCTTTGGCTATAATTAAAGTAAATGTGCAGACTGAGTATATGATATTATTTTTTTAAAAGTCTAGTTCTTGCTCCCTGTTTTAGTGGCTCGAAGATGTTTTATAATTTCCATGAGGTATGATGACAGGCTGGTGTCAGTCTAGAAGCAACAAGGAAAAAGATGTGTTATTTTCAGGAAAGCACATTGTGCTGTTTACTGTAGGATAACAGGACTATTGCATCTTGTGTTTATGCACACTAAGCGGAAATACTGGAGGGAGGGAGTCTGCTTTCAGTTCATATGGGAAATCTTACATTTGATTAATGAACATAAGCATGAATTTGAGTTACAAAGTTTTACACAGGGGTGAACTTGTCTATTATTGGATGGCGGAGACTACAATGATGTCTTTGAATGGCATCGAACTGAATCTCAGGTATTGTTGTTGTGTTGATTCTTGTCATTTGTTTGTTTAAAAATGTTGTGCACAGAAGTACTGCTGTCAGAAGTGAGAGTGAAACTACTGTTGTTTTTGTCTGTACATACACATTTAGTAACACCGCATGTAGTTTGGACTTTGTACCACTTTGCTCTAGGTTATGTTGCTAAAGTGGCTTCAGTTCAACCTGGTTTGATTTGATTTTATATCCAAGGTTTTAGGATATAAAACAGAAAAAAAAAACACTGAGACACTAGACCTCATATTCAGGAATATGGTAAAATAGCCAATGGTAAAATTGTGGTCTTTGAGCTTGCTATTCACATTGATTGGCACAAAATGGGTCTGTATATGTAGTGAAAACTTTTTTTTTCTTATTTAAGTAACCTCAAAGTTGTTCTATCTGACTACACTATTTTCCATGTGTGTTTTTTTTTACTTGTGGGGTGCCTCAGGGGCCAATTCATGGACCCATTTCTTTTCCCGTAAAGTTTTTATCTGACAACTCTTTAACCAGTCTAACATTGTTACACAAATTGATGATGTACAGCTCCAGTTATCTTGTAGGCCCACAGAACACTCAACAATAATTTTCTTGCACAAATCACATGAAATTATGGTTTTGCTCCAGGGCAGGTCCTGTCTAACTGTCTCCACCATGCTCGGTTGCCTTGGCCACTATTACAAACCATTGTCTCACTTTTTTCTACCTTCTGAAAATGTATATTAATGTTAATTGTAAATACAATCATTCAGTCCTGCAACTAACCTCTGTCACATCTCCTATCACCTCAGTTCTGTCTCTGAACTTGGCTCCTGTTAAATTTTGCATTTAATTCAAGATCTTCCACCACATTTTTAAGCCCTTAAACATTCTTTCTCCCAAGTGGGTGGGTGAGCCATAAATGCCTTATACCTCTGCTACAATGCTCAGGTCCTCTGACTGAGGCCTGCCAGTGGTTTCTTGCATGAGACTAAAAGCAAAAGTGTGGACTATGTGTCTGCTTTCCTGGATCTCAGGTTGGAAAAGTTTGCTATGGGAGTTCGATCAGCAGTGTCACCAACTGCTAGGACCTGTGTTTTTCTATGTGTTTGTTGTGCTTGAGTTACTACGTGCACATTTAATGTTTTAGGCTGTGGTATGTCTCCTGTTGTAATGTTGTTATTGTACCCTTTATTTTTCACGTGAAGCACTTTGTAACCTTGTTTTTAAATTCTTTGAAATGTGCATCTAAAAATGAAATAATGTACCTACATTTTACTTAATCTTCTCAGTAACAGTATTTGTTGAAAAGGCAAGTAATCAATAATTGCCCATCACCCATTAATACACTCAAAAATGTTGTTATTTAACATCCAGCTTTACTTATTATTAGCACATTTTACTGATTTCTGACTAAATGATGGATCTTCTGGTATTTTCCATCTGGATGTGAAAAGTAATCATTTTAAAGTTTTCAAGGAGAAAACAGATCTCAGGGGAAGCTCACACTTCTTGTCACAGAAGGCCTTGGTTAATATTGACCATATTGTTGTAATTTTGCTGGGCTTTGTTCGGATTTGTGATTCGCTTCAATCAAACATCTATTGACCGATGGCAATATGAACCTTGATGTGTATGAATCAGCTGTGTGTGGAAGAAGAATTGGTTCTTCAGTTTCAGTGTTTGGAAAAAAGGACTTGAGTGAAATAGGAAGAATATGCGTGAAATGCAATGTTAATGAGAGATCTTACCATTTTGAATTTTCATATTTTCATAAGACGCACTGGTGCAATAAGCTATTTACCTTTTATTGTGCAGAATTCTAATGTGTCTTAGTATCTGTACCTTTAATCGTCATACCATTCCAATGTTATAGTGCATAAAGGCAAGAACGTACATTTTAAATGACTTAATGGAGATCTGTTGTCTGTCTGTTTTCTGGCAGTGTGTAACAATTTTTGACTAGTTTTTTGCTGTCTGTACTATCGATGGAAAATTTCAGAACAAATCAGTCAAATCACAAAACGTCTCACACATCAGTAAGACTGTACAACAAATGTGTGTTGGGTGTTCACGTCAGTATCGCTTCAGTGAAGTCTTGTCATGTAGCTGAAACACCACATGTTGCACACTCCCTGAACTGTTTGTCTGTCACCTGTCACACAGTGTTTGTCATGCACTGTAAAGTCTTGATTTGAATATTAAATAAAGATGCAACAATGTCCACATATATCTCTTTGAATTGCTTTCCCATTTCCCATTGAATGCTTATTACTGCATGATAGAAAATCGTATGAAAAAGCTGAGGACTACAATTTCTTTCATTTAATAATTAAATAACTGAGTTTTGAAGAAGCTAAAAAAGTAGAACGGCACATTTTTTACATTAAACAAAATCCCGTGGCACACCTGCAATCAAACAAGTTAGAAAACACAACTGCAGGACATGTCATCAATACGTCTGACAACATACAGCCCGGCCGCAACACAGGCACAACACATCCACCTCTATTGGCTCGTACACTTGGTACATTTCCTCTCATTGACTTTATGAATGCACTCAACCCAGAGCACTGTCAGTTCCAGCATAATCAGGTGTTTTGAGGGCTCAGAGGAAATGATTATGTCTGGTCAGAGTGATGTTTGGATGATATGCTGGGGGGAATCTTTGTTGCTTACCAGGGTCAGCCTGCAGCTGCCAATCAGAGGCTGTGTTGGGAAGTCCTTTACTTGTTTTAGAATACAGTGTTTTTTTCTCCTGCTCTGATGAAGGTGATTGTCATTCTTGGGACCAGCAGCAGCCATCAGACTCTAAACAGGATGGAATGGTGACAGATCCAGGCTTTAAATCTACCTGGCAGAACAGACCTGTAAACATTGGTGAGTCAGGTGCCAAGCTCTTGGGTGGATTTCTGGATGGCAGTGGTGTCTTTCAGGCGTGAGTCAAAGAGCTTCTCCAAGATCTGGACTGGCTGCTTTGTGATGGATGGGATAGCAGCTCCTGAAATGGAAAACAGAAACTTATCAGTGACTTTCCCTCTCTTCAAAATCATATACCTTGACTTGGTGGGCTTAAAACTCATCCTTGTCCAGGTGATGAGTCTTCAGGCCTTGTAAGATCCACCTGCTGCCTGGGACTGAAGTAGTTGTGATGGTGATGGTGAGGTCGTCCATGTTGGCTCTTATCGGAGGCTGACAAACCCCAGAGGCGGACAGGAGCCCTCTGTATTCCACCTCTGCTGACTTGACCAACATGTTCATGGCTAGGGCAAAAAGAATAACAGAGATGGTGCAGCCTGTTATTATCCTTTTTTTCAAGGCAATGCCAATCTGATGTCTGTTGAGACCCACCTGTGTGTTCCAGGCAACTGGGGGCTCCCAGAATGCTGCCCTTCTGGACTGAGGGGTCAGTGTACCTGTTCTTGAGGAGGTACTGCGAGAGACGATGCTGAAGAACACCTTCCCTTCTACACTTAATAACGAGATTATCCAGAATTGGTTGGTGTTTCTTGAGGGATCCAAACTCCTTCAGCAAATCCCCACTTTCCTCCCTCTTCATCAAATCACCTTCAAGACCTTCCATAAATGTCAAACAAGCTGTGGGCAATGCTTACGAGATAGGGTACACCAATGGGGCCTGGAGTAGATGCTGATCGAGCTCCCTTTACAACTGTCTCAACCTCCATCAAAATCGATTGAACACTGATATTGGAGGGGGGGTGGGAGGTGGGGGTGATAAGGGATTTGTTAGAGCCTAGGACCTAGTCCTGTGTTGGGTCGCTTAAGGTGTCCTGGAGAAAGAGATTCATTTCTTCTTTAAAGCTCTCAAGTCAACCACTGCTTTTGTCTCCAGGCAGTTGTTTTGTAAAGTCAGAGGGATTAGCAATGAAGGCCACTCGCGTGGACTTAATTTGGCATTGATGGTTTTTAATATTTTGTTTTATGAATAATCTTTATCTTATTTTTTATTCTATGTTGCTTTGGTATCCATTCATCTTAAAATCATCCTTTCATCCTATGTTTGGTTGATCACGTCTTCTCTGAAATATGCTATATAATTAAAGTTTCATTGATTGTTTGAGGGGAAAAACTGTAGGGCTGCACAATGAGCTCCACATCTGTGCTCTGTTGTGAACCTGTCACACTGCACAATCAACTATGATGTCATTTGAAGTACGAGTGCATGATGCATGCACATGTTGTGGCACATCCGTATCCACTACATGGACATTAGAGAGAACGCGAGGGCCAGTATGTGGTGTTATACTGATCTGTCAGAATTGGTATGTAGATGTCTTCAAATCCATGTAGTGTTGCTTTTCATTAATTAAATGTTACTTGTGTCAGATAGTTCTGTTGATCTTTTGGTGTCTGGAAAATGTCATATAAGCTCATTTGCCTGTCTTGTGGGAAATGCTGTTACTGCCCCCACTGCACTAAACATTTTGTTCTAGCTCAGTGTTGCTTCAGCTCTGCTCTGTTTGGATTGTTCCGACTTGCAGCTTACATCCAAATCCTTTGGCTATAATTAAAGTAAATGTGCAGACTGAGTATATGATATTATTTTTGTTGGAGCTAAACACTCATCAATTTCAGCCTGTCTTGTGGGAAATGCTGTTACTGCCCCCACTGCACTAAACATTTTGTACTAGCTCAGTGTTGCTTCAGCTCTGCTCTGTTTGGATTGTTCCGACTTGCAGCTTACATCCAAATCCTTTGGCTATAATTAAAGTAAATGTGCAGACTGAGTATGATATTATTTTTGTTGGAGCTAAACACTCATCAATTTCAGCTCCGGCTGGACAGTGGACGCACACAGAGGCACACAGGAGACGAGGAACTTTTTACACACAGCTGCTGTGGGGAGAAGACACTGCTCGACAAGACAGAGTCTGGCGTTCTCCGCCCTCCCCAAGCAGCTCTGCTCTTTTATTAAGGAAAAGCAAAAGATAAGATGAGTGGGCGTAGGAAAGGCAAAAGATGAGTGGGCATTTCTGCTGCTGCGTACAAGGACATGATTACAAGCACACAGTTACATTCTTGTTTGTGTTCACATACTTCAATATTTCTCCTAACAATTTTTTTAAAGTCTGACAATCTGATGTCTGTTGAGACCCACCTGTGTGTTCCAGACAACTCGGGGGCTCCCAGAATGCTGCCCTTCTGGACTGAGGGGTCAGTGTACCTGTTCTTGAGGAGGTACTGCGAGAGACGATGCTGAAGAACACCATCCCTTCTACACTTAATAACGAGATTATCCAGAATTGGTTGGTGTTTCTTGAGGGATCCAAACTCCTCCAGCAAATCCCCACTACTCCGCTTTCCTCCCTCTTCATCAAATTAAATGTTACTTGTGTCAGATAGTGGAGAACATCAAGAACTATCGTTCTTATTTATTTGTCTATATTTCAAGCACAATGGCTGTGCACACGCGCTTCATTTCTAGTAACTGACACTGGTGTTTTACACAGCAATCAGCTTTGAAGGACGTGTAAATGGGCACAAACTGTAGAGACACCGAACTGAACCGCATTAGACATAGGAGATGCACATGGACCTTTGAGCCACATGTACTGTGATTACGTTCAGCAGTTAAAGGCATATAAACAGAAGAATGGAATGCATTCCAAATATCTTGTATGTCACTGTGAAAAACGACATGCCAAAAAATGAAGCGGCATATCCCACAAAACAGAGGAGATGCTGACACAGACAATCATCGGACAAAATGAATTATAATGAAGAAAACATTATTAACATGTCCAGGATGAAACCAGATCTTCCATCAATGTATCCATGTTCAGGAGAGTCAGAGGATACGCAGTGGATAATGGATGGATGGTCTTTGGTGACTGAGAGGTTGCTGCTCTCTAGTGGCAAAGTGTATGACTCACATGAAACTTAAATGTGATCTGTTTGTAGTGCAGCTGTTGGAGCTGCTGTTAAGGAAACCTTACCTTTTCCAATAATCATTTATTTTTGTCACTTCTCTAGCATTAAGTCAACAGATTATTAGTTACTCTTTTACCACTGAAATTTTGACTAATGAGACCTCAACTGGCCTCATTTTGACTTGGTACCGTAATGTAAATTAATCTGCACATTTTTATTTCTTCAATTAAAAAACCAACTCTCATCTCGGCAGACTTACAAAAAAAGGTTAGATTAGTAATTAGTAAGTTATCTTTCTTCAGAACATGAAAAGAAAAGAAAAGGAAAAAGTTCCATACTCAGCTGTTCATACTGTGTATGTGTATTGTCTTACAGGTTTTCATCATTACAGTGAAGTCCAACTTCACTCTACAACCACCGTTTTCTACCCTGTGCTAAAGAGCAGCATCACTGGCACCATTAGCATATTTGCCAAAGAACACTCAGACATATGTAATATGCTGAATTGGGGTGTAAAAACCAGCTGTAGCTTTTTTTCTTCTTCTTCTTAGCTGTTATGGTGAGATGACAAACTTTATCTCTGTGTGATCTTGACGAGTTCCAATGTCGACCTCTTGTTGGCGCTAGTAAAACAGACGTCAGTATTGCTCTGGTTTCTTGAGGTCTATTTTGACCACATTGTCTGACTGGGTTTGTCCCTCATGGGGGCAGCAGTGGGACAAAAGAGGTGGAAGAGAGACACATGCAGGCCATCTGGGTGATTGCAACCTGAGCCAACTGAATCAAACACCATGGCATAAGTAGGCATTATATATTGTTTAAAGTCTTAATGTTGTTGAGGTTGTGAGTGTAATCCGACAACAAAAACAACACAAGTCAACCACCAGTGATTCATAGACAAAAGCTCATTTAATGAAAATCGTGTTTTTTTTTTTTCTCTCAGGTGTAAAAAAAGATTGAGCATATGCATACTATTTATAGTTTCAACATAGCAGGCAGTAGAAAAAGACTTTACATTTAAAATATTCAGAGCATTCAAAAGCATACGTCGTCTAATAAACCGAGACTGAGACATTCCCATATCACTGGCTCACTATGGTTTTTAATTCTGGACGGTCTCATCAGCTCCTCGCTACAACATGAATGTACAGTACACAGTTCACAAGTCCCTCCGTATGTGTGACTGGAGCAATCGGATTTGCCAGTCAGTGCCAGAATTGGAAAACTTGGGAAGCTTATGCTGTCAGATGCTCACAAACACTGTGAAAAACTTGAACATTAACCGAGGTCATTCCAGTCTGAACCTTAATTCTGCGTGTTTTTTTTTCTTTGCTGTGACATTTTTTCAAAATAATTGATATGAATCCCTGATCCAACATGTTGTTTTGCACAGATGCTTTATCCTTCACGTGTCTGTACTTATGGAAGACTGCTTGCATTCTGCTGTAAGGGTTTGCGTCATTTCATATAGCTGAATAGCTGATGTTGACATTTGAGAGGACAAAGTCATAAATGTACAACTGCAACAGCAGTCAAACACATCACAATAATCTACACAAACTGACATGATGTTATTTGCATTTGTCCTTAATTCTTATTAAACAACATGTGTGCCTTTCAGTTACTACTTGAGTTAACGTCTACCAAAGGGCCAGTAGACGTTACATGTATTGGTTTAATACAGGGGTGTCAAACTCATTTTCATCGAGGGCCACATTAATAGTATGAATGTAACAAAATGCAATGCAATTTAAAATAAATTAAACTACACCTTATTATATTGCCAAATATAATAAGGTGTAGTTTAAATATGTTATACTGTTTCTGTATTTATTATGTTAACAACTTTATATTTCATATGCATTTGCACAGATGTAAAAATAAATGTTCAGTTTGAAACCCACATTACTTGAATCAAACTATTTAAGCAACTAAAGCAAAATATTATAAACACGTTCTGATATTAACCCTTAACTTTGAACTATACTCAGAACTTTTTTCAACCCAGTCACAGTTCTTTTAATTTGGCAACAACAGAATAACTACGACTTCTCTATTGAATGTGTATACATCGGCATAAGATAGTAGATGCAATACACTCACACACACTGGTGCCTGTAGCCTCGTATTCAAGCATGTCACCATTATTCGCCCCTCAGCTCTCTCCTACAAGCTTTAATACTACCATCGCTTCCTTTAGCATACACGGCAAAACCATGTCAGAGTAACTACAGAGGACCTGTGTCTCACTGTTGCTCTGTGTTCAAAAGCTGTGTGCACCACCTCCGGCTCTTGCGCACGAGAATCTTCTCAAATGAATCAATAAGATGACATACCACTGCTGGCCGATCATCTCAGATCGCTGGCCGATTGTGTCCGATCATGTAGGTGAGATCAGTGGTGTGTAATCTTATTGATTAAACTGAGAAATTTCTCCTCGTCTTTCCCGTCCTCTTAGCGCCTCTCTCCCACATGACTGAAGTCAGAGACCCGGAACAGGAAACGCACCTGGAGTTCACCTCTGATTTTTCAGGCTGCTCGTGGCCTGCGTAGCCTTTGATTGGTTATTTGGGCTAAGTCCTTCCCCATGCAAGGTTGCGTGAATGGAGTGGTGCTTTCAGGTGTAAGAGTATGGCTGTGTCTGAAATTTAATGATTTGAGTGAGCTCAACAGAAAAATCTTTCGGACACTTTCGGACACTACTCTCGGCGCCGGTAATTACGTCATCGCTGTCGCACAATTAAAACGTACCACATTATTGTCGTCTCACAAAATACTTGTTTGTTTACCACTGCATTTTTATTAAATTAGAGGCTTTTGATTACTTTTCTGTACTTTTTATTTTCGTATTTTGTTATATTTTATAATATTTATGTATATTTCCCTCCCGTCCGTCCGCCATTTTCACTTCCGCGCAGCCCAGAGAATTTCTGGCAATGCATGATGGGATATCTTGCTCCGGTTAGTGACCATCGGATGTTCACTACATTTCGCGGTGAATTGTGGGATACATTGAGTAAACTATATAGTGGACATGCTATGATCCCTAAGCATTCAGACACCACTACAAAATGGCGTGCTCACTATATAGTGCACTATATAGGGGTTAGGGGGCGATTTCGGACACAGCCTATATTTCAACTTTGCCGATGTAACTAATAAAGTTAAAGAAAATAAATACTATCTCGCGGGCCAGATAAAATGACTTGGCGGGCCACATTTGGCCCGCGGGCCTTGAGTTTGACACATGTGGTTTAATAACTATTTCATGCATGTCGCTGTTTATGAGCAGCTGCAGTGGGTGATTCATCCAAACTTAAATATTCTCGACAGCATTTTGGAGTGAGTTAAATATTCAACTGTGTAATTTCACTATATAACACTGTCTAAAGTCAATAAATGTGTATTGTGTCTTTTCTCTGTCTTAGTTTTTGTGCTACTACTTTGTCTTAAAAAAACCTGGTGGTGAAAATGAACATGATTTTGGGGCTGCAACTTTGGACAAATCATTTGTAGTATAAGCATCAGGGTAATAGAGTAATTTTGAGATGATGTCAAATAGCTTGTTATATCACAGATTCACAGAAATCAATGCAACACTATGATACTGTTGCTAAGCAGTGATAACAGCAGGGTCTCGGGTATGTTGGAGGTGGTTTTATATGTACAGTATATAAAGTGCAAGAAGGCCTCTGAACCAGTCCACAAATATGCATGGTAAAGAGACAGAAAGGATCAGGATTTGTCCCCGGCCCATTAAGAAGAGGCATTTGGGATGAGAGTGGGAGTGAATGAGCTTTTTATTTCCCCTATTCTAAACTATTGTTGTGTAATGTGGCTTCAAATGTATTTTTACATATGACAAGAAAAAGGAGCAAATCCTCACGATCAAAAAGCTGGAAAACATTTGGCATGTTTGCTAGATGAATAATAATAATAATAATAATAATAATAATAATAATAATAATAATAATAATAATAATAATAATAATGCTAAAACATTATGAAATTAAATGCAGATGATTTTTCTATTAAAACCTATGTCAGAATAATAATGATTAGTGTAAAGTCTTTACTTCTACAGACTGTAGTCCAGTGAAGCAATATGGGATTTGACAGGAAAACACATGCACATAAATGTTGTTCCTACGTTTTTTTGACTACTGACCTTCAGATTTTGTGTGTAAGTGGCACAGTCATGTCATGCGCGGCACTATGTGTAGGTCAGTCACATCGCGCCTGTCTAACACTCAATGTACTTGCATAAGGAGAAATTCTATATCATATTATTTAATCTGGATCACAGATAGTCTTATCTATAGTGAGTGAAAGGGTAAAAATGGCCAAACTGGAGAGGAAATGGTTGATTTTAAAGCTGACTTTGTGTAGATGTGTGGAGTCAACATGGACTGGTTGGATTCCAAGGTCAGAGGGTCGCAACATAGGGTTTTATGGTAAGATCCAGAAGTAGCATTAGAGTAACGTGGATAAGCCTGAAGATTCTCTCACTTCACTCAGCACACGCTCAACAACTGTCCTTCATCATTCCATTATTCCTCAGCCATCTGGCACAGTGCTAGTCAAAAACAACAAGTAAGAGCAGGGGATTCAGGCAACATCAGCGAAATGGGATTATTAATATAGTATTGATTTCTTTATAGATGGATGCGTTGGGGAATGCTGCAGGTAGGATGCATAAACGAGTAAATGAAAGCAGTGATACCCAGCGTGGGAGCAGACACGTTAAGCCAGCGGAGTTCGGAAGGAGGAGACGGGGTGAAGGGGGGAAGGAGAGGGGAGAGGAAGCGTGAACGATCCATCGGAGAATCACGACGGGATTAAGACAAGGTGGGCGCCAAAAATATCCCCTGCCAACACAGCTTGGCGCAATAATGCTGCAACACAGCTCGACACGACAGCAGGCGCTCCTGGTGCCACTCTCCATCAGGTCAGGAAGTGAAACGTCAGGGGGCCGGAACAAAAAAAAAGACACTATGTAGTTGCCCAATATAGTAAAACTTCCATTCTCTAATGCACGACCAGACATATATATATATAATCCAGTGACGATAATTTCAGTGAACCTGATTTAGGGTGAAAACTACAAAACAGCTGATAACCGTTGTGTACATAAATCTTTACACTGAATTTGAAGCCTAACACATACAAGCCCCTGCTATTTGTTGACCAACACTAACGCGCTGGAGCACCACTAACCACTATAAACTGCAAAATGATTAAATCAGAGCTGATTCGGGGGTGATTTCCTTTTATTCCCAAGCAAGTTAACTTGATTTAACATTGTGGTAAAAATATTCACTTGTGCAGTGAGGAAAACTGAGCCACCAAGACATATTACATGACTTAACATGAACACTTCCTGAGTCCTGCAGTCACTTTCTATTCATACCACAACTCACTTCCCTGCAAAACCCTTCCATCAACCCTGCTGTCACAATATATTTGCTCTTCTGGCCATTTGGTTACGAGGCACAGATTTGCAAAACAGACTTTACACCATTTACACCATGTGAACCTTAATTTCTGGACACAACCCATATAAGCTCATACATAATCTCATGCTGTAAGAGGAGGAAGCATTGAGAATAGACAGCTTTAAAAAAAATTCACAGTATAGTAACAAGTTATCCTCAGTGTCAGTACACCTCCATACATGTACATTGCACAAACAATCGACAGTGTCATCAGCTCACAGTGATCTCTCCTGCACCTGGTCCTGAAGATGTCCTCTACTTCTCACTC
Organism: Trinectes maculatus; assembly: GCA_016785345.1. Lineage (NCBI taxonomy): Eukaryota > Metazoa > Chordata > Actinopteri > Pleuronectiformes > Achiridae > Trinectes > Trinectes maculatus. The sequence continues at coordinate 103,114 of JAFBJQ010000360.1, read as the reverse complement.
ACATTTCAGCCAAATATAAGAAATTCTCCACCTCCAATATTTCAGTATCTGTATTGGAAAACGATACGTAAGGCAATGCTGCTGTTTACACGAGGAGCACAGACTTATGAAGCGATCAGGCGCAGAAAAACCACCCAGTTTGAGAAACCTGGGTTTGTCAGGTACAGGAAGTCTGGTCCAGCTGATATGATCTAATCTTCCTCAAAACCACAGCGCAGTAGATTCCAGTGAGTCAGTGCCTTGTGACTCATGAGTCCAATCAGATGGACTGAAAATCAACTGTGTCAAACTGAGCTGTGTAAAATTTAGTTTGTGCATCAGGTGTGTTAACGTTAACAGGGCTTGGATGACAACAAGCATATGTGGCTACCGACTAATTACTAACTATTCTGCACGTGTAGATTGCTGCTTCTTGTTCAGTTATAGTTGCAACAACAATTATCTGGTGAATGTGCTTTAAGGAAGAGCTGACCATGCTATTAAAACTAACTAGACTGTCTGGAGAATCCAGACTAGGTGGCATGTTCCTTTAAAAGTGACATTATATATGGCTCAGACCGTGGCAAAAATCAAATTGACTAGAAATACCCTCATGCATACTAATAAAAAATAGCTAACTACACTCATATATGGGTACAGTTTGCAGTATGTTATTCATGTTCCAGATGTTTGGGTCATGTTTTGGGTCAAAACAGTCAAATCAATCAATCAATCAATCAATAAACCATATCGCACACAGGCCACGCCATCAGATTTAGTTATAGTAGTAGTGCAGGCCTGTTTTTAATGATGCTGTCATGTCTACAAATCCCGAGTCCAAGATGCTACTACAGCAAATATTGCTTTTGCCGAATTCCAAGTGAATCGTGTGATTCTTATTCTAACATTGTTTTAATTGACTGGACAAGAGCTTCACTCTTGTCCAGTCAATTAAAACAGATCAACAAGCCACTAGTTCAACTCGCTACCTCTATTTCGGTCATCTCTCCAAATTTTTACGAGCTAATTAGCAGGTCATTTGTGTCTTCACCTTCTAACCAATCAAAATCAAGGATTGTCAGCGGCCGTGGTACAATTTAAATTGCTGGCATCCATGTACAGCATATATCATCCAACAGCTGTAAATACTAAACATCTAAAGTATACTACATTTCAACATTCTAGTAACAAGCTGTTGATTATTTACAAGATGATGGGCAGCAGTGGGCTTAGGTAAACAAAGAACTCAAGTGTTTTAAATAAATAATGTTATATGTCTTATGTATTATAATGTAATGTATATTATATCCCACCCACTCATCTACTCACTCAGTCAAACCACAGAACTAACACCCCACTTCGGCCTGACTCCTCCTTGATTATTCTGTGTGGAGCACCACAGTTCTCCTGCAGTCACATAGCTCCATGCATAACGACACTGACGCTGCTGCAGGAGACCGGGTCCGCGTCCTGGTAGGTACAAACAAATCTATGGCAAGGACGTGTCAGGGAGAGAGGATACATTTTCATGTATTTATATATATATTTAATAAAATAATGTTCTAAAATCTCTTTGCATCACACACAAAAAGGTTGGCTCCTCCTTGCCGTAGCATCATTGCTCCCACTGGGACACGAACCCCGGTCTCCTGTAGCAACGTCAGTGTCTTTGCACACTGAGCTATCCAGCTGCTACGACAACTGCCTCTCGCTCTTAAAAAACTATTTCTATTTTCATACAAAACATTTTAGTGTCATCTTTATCCGTCTACAATAATGCACATCAATATAGTCTTAGTCAATGTCGTCTGACAAAATTAACACTACATCAGTGTCCCCTCAATGACAGCCATGTTGGAATCAATCAAGTGTCCTAAGTAGTATTGATGTGTAGGATGCTTCTATCACATGCCAGTGGTTAAAGTCTGGCTGCCTGGGGTCAGTTTGAGATTGGTATCTGTTGTCCCCACTGACCTTTAGATTATTTCGTTTGTTTGTTTTTTGGAAGACAGATAATACTGTTTACCCTAATAGAGGAGCCATGTTAGACTGGTAAGCCTGAATATAAGAGTAGGGTCATTGTTTCTACTCCAACAGCTGTGACTCATATACAGTGGATATACACTCATCAAGCACCTTCATTCAAATTCTTCCAATTTCCCTTGTAGCAGCGGAAAGAAATTCCAAATCAGGCGCCTCAGATTATGTTCATATGATTTAGCATCCAGGGGGAGAATAAACAGAGGAAACTGTTCTGTTGACAGGGTGAGAAAGGTCAGAGGAAAACAGCCGAACTGAGTGGCGCTGTACGAAAGACAATGCTAACTCAGATAACCGAGCTTAAACACTTCAAAATCCAAACAATGTTACACCTTGTTAAATAGATGTAATAAATGTGTTTGCAAGCAGCTGCCCACATACACACACCCAACAGATATCCAGCATTAATTTGAAATTGTGAGTCTCAACAAATGACAAAATCCAATAGTTAATCTCATTTTAGCTCTGTTTTCGATTTGGTAACCTGAATTCCTTAGAATATCTCATACTCTTTTCTCTGCTAAACTAGTGGCTAAGTTTGTCTGTCTGCTCTATCGTGCATGGGGGGTAAGCATAGCATAGACACTGATAAAGCTTTTTCATAGGCAAAAGCTTCCTGCTGCTTCATGGAAGTGGTTAGTGCGTAGGTTGTAGGTGAAAAGTTTTACTCAGCTGAAGGTGAACGCAGTGTCAGGTGATGGTGATTGACCCCTTTTAGCCAGTGTCAGCATAAAAATATAGACGAGTTTAGCTCAAATGAAATGTTAAGAAAAAACAACGATGCTTTGTTTTTTTTTAATATACTATTCCTGTATAGATGTACGGAGTGAACAACATGCAGTGGTGGACTTTTAGTCATTTGTATTCTTAAAATATTGCTGTGACTTTGAATTGAATTTTCATACATTTCAAGAAAAATTCGCCAGCTCAAGTTCCACTTTTGCTCTTTCATTTCAGTTTTTCGGACAATTCAAAGACTTCCCAGAAAGTGCCTGATTTCTCTGCCTCACAAGCCCGAACAACACCAAACAGCAATCATGTAAATGAGTTGGGACAAAGTTCAAACGTACTGAGATGTATTTTTTTTGTTTGTTGGTTTTTATAGACAAAAAGATTCTGTACACCATTTGGCACCACTGCTATTATTCAATCACATTCAGACCATTATTTTCCACAGTGCCATGCCAGTGAGCTTTTGAAATGGATCACAAAGATGTTCATACTCTCACAGAAACGTTCCACTGTTATCAATTTTCTTGATACTTTGATATCTCCAACCATGGGAAAAAAAAAAACTTTCAGTTTTGGTTTGTCTGGTCTGCAAAAGCAGTTTAGGTTTCACTCAAGTACTCTTACATTGGTACTCATGAGAACTCCATGAATCGGACTGATTCCCCTTTCAAATACTGCTGTACAATAGTTATTTATTACTTTCTATTCAAACATTGCAGCCCAGTGCAGTTTATTATGTCCACATCTAAGACCTTAAATGACGTCTGAACCTTGACAGTTCTTTCCATGTAACGCAATGTGCAAGGTAATTCTTCGTAATGGACACAGTGTATGCCATCTGCCCAGTTCAGCTCTTCAGCTAGTTAACGTTAACAGAAAAGCATGCAGTGTGCTTCCAGGCCCACAGTTTCTATCTAGCCACCAAATTTGGTTTTGTGTCTTTTTGCTGTTTTCAAGATGTGAGCTTTCACTAGCTTGGCTATGTGTCCTTGTTTTAGCAGACTGCTATGCTCCTTCCTCGCTGTCTTTCTACAGGCTGTAGAAGATAAACAAAGAACTGCTAATATTTAAATGGACTAGCATACTGTACGTTTAGAATTTACCTACAGATGTAGCAAGCAAAGGTTCTGCCGTCTTTTTTGTATCTAATAGTTGGGAGAGAGCTTTAGAACCATGAGCATGTTGCATTTTTGTGCAAATGAGATACACTGTCCAGACTGAAGGACTGAATGACTGACCATTGGGGCTGCGCTCTACTCTGGCCAGCTTGGCTGCTATTGGCTGGGAGTGACGAGTGCCCACTCCTCGGGGGACATAACTGTGTCCCCCTGCACCACAAGAGGAGCCTCACAGTCGGAGAACACCTCTCATTAACTGAACCACTGATACGCACTGCTAGGATTACAAATTCCTCAGACATTTGTCACATGATCAGGATTCTCCCTGACTTCAATGCACTCTATCTCCTCCCTTTCTCTTTCCCTCTCCCTTTCCCGCTCCCTCTCCCGCTCTTTCCGCTTCGCCCGTTTCTTTTTCTTGTGTCTCTTTTTGGACGGAGGGAAGAAGGTCAGGAAGACCGGCAGGATGACAAAGCAGTGTAGCACGGTGCAGCCTGCAGTGAGGAGGGAGCACTTGAACAGTGTGTAGGTCAGATTGGAAGGCACAAACACCAGGGGCATGATCCCAATCACAAAGCAGGATGTGTTCTGCAGGATGGCTGCCCCGTGCTCCTCCAGTGCCAACTTGATGCACTGCGTCCTGGTGTGCTCAGTGGCCAGCACAAAAGTGTACAGGTGTGGTGCACAGTGATCCATGGCAAAATTGAGGGTATAAATAAGGCACAGGATTGAGATGCTGTCCATGCCAACGTTCCAAAGGGTCATCAAACCCAAGACACCCAGTTCCACAGATGTAACTGTGAGGATGAGCCAGAAGTTCCCTAAGGGGTTGATGACCAGGAAGAAAGTGAGGATGAGGATGGTGAGTACACTGAAGCCTGAGGTCAGGATGGGGGAGATGACAGAGGAGCTGTAGCGGTCCATGAACACAAATGTAGGGTTAAAGGCAATGAACTTGATGCTGTTTATAAGCATCAGTGGACGGAGCTTTTCCAGAAGCTCCACCACCTCCTCACGCTTCTTTTCCGTTGTCCGCGCCACCAAGTACATCCGCGAGGCAATAATATCATACTCGTCAGTCTCGCGGTTCTTTGAGAATATGATGTCCTCTGTGAAGTGCTGGTACTCCGGGCTGCGCAGAAAGGAGCTTTTAAGGATGTTGATGAAGTCACTCTTGGTTGATGCACTCACATTCACCACCCGCAGGTAGTGAAAAAAGTTGTCCATCCAGGAGATCTTGTTGAAGCCGTGACTTAAAGTTTTCAGGTGCTCCTGCACCGTCGAGTTCCAGTACTCTATAGGCTCATAAATATAAAACCCAATCACAGGACTGTAGTTGCTGAAGTATTTCTGCTGGGTCAGAGCATAAGAAACACTTGGAGAGTTACTAGCCAGCAGGTTGACGATATTCGATCCATCGCTGATTTGTAAACATCCCATGAACGAGAAAGAGGCGTAGATGAGATAAAGAATGACCACAAAGGGTTTGACGTATGTGTTGGTTATCCACTCTGTGTAGTGCTCTCGCAGGAAGTGCTGGATGAAGTGGTTCTGGTAGGGAACGCTGTCATGGTGCGTGGACAGGTCATGGCCATCGCTCATCATAGTTTTAAACCAAGTGGGCTGCCGGTCCAGATACTCCACTGAGGGGATTTTACAACAGAAAACACTGTGGTAGCGGTTCTGCTCCAACTGGCCAGCAAACACAAGGCAGGAGCCATAGAAAGAGAACACATAGAAGTAGTTGACAAGTATGGCGACACACATGCTCTGGCAGAAAGTTTTCACCGACTCAATGTTGGTGAACGGGCTAGCTCCCATGCCAAAGGTGATGATGTAGAGTGAGCTGGTCATGGTGTAACACACCATCACGTCAGCAAAAGCGTCTGCCACACGCTCTTTGAAGGGAAGGTTTTCCCTCGTTCTCCTCCAACCCGCCAACAGCTCGAACACTCCTTTGGTGCCATGGCCTAGAAGAAACAAGAGAGAGATGTGTTAACACCGTGGGAATCTGGAAATAGTGCAATATTGTTCGAACAAGTGAAATGATCCTGGACTTGACCAAGCCTGCATCCACCGAGTACAACTTTTTTTCACCTTAAACAAAGGTGTTGTTGTACATGTCAGTAGGAAGAATTAGTTTGTCATGAGAATAAAGACATTCTGGTTTTTGGAGGTCCTGTTCATTTTCTGGAGAGACAAATCAGAGTGACACACAATGAGAACATTTCAGAAGTTCGGATGGTGTAAAATTGTTGTGGTTAAATTCGCATGAGTTGAGGCAATAAATTAAAAATCAACCACATAAAAGACAAAGATAAGTTGTTTGAAAACATGTGGTCAAAAGTAGATTTGTTTTTACATCTTCTAAGGTACGTTTCAGTAAAAGTCACTGAACTACTGACCTTAAATTCTAATTGCACTGTTTAATTATCCTGCTTGCAGCAAGGGGTGCATGCGTAGCAGTTACTAAATGAAGTATCATACAGTAGCTCAATATCCCTGGTGGACGTGGTTACCAGTATAACACAGCATGCAGCTTTGACGTTATGCCAGTCTGTATTGAATATAACCTACTTTATAATTCTGTTACATCTGCCACTACCAAAAAAGAAAAGTTGGTTAAAAAAAAATATCAAACTGAATATATAATTGCTTCTGGATTTCTGCAACTATATTGCTATATTTGGCCCCTAATGCTTTTTTTTTTTTTTTTGCCCCAAAGAGCAGCAACTACTTTTTTGAATATGCTGCAGCTCTGATTCACAAACACATACTGTGGCCAAATATACTGGGTTTGGAACAAAATCTAAAATGCATGGGATTACGTTTCCAGCAAAGTCCTGGGGTAGAACAGACACTCAGTCAACCCTTTGCTGATCGGAAGCGACAGAAGGTGATGTGTTGTACTATAAACTAATGTGATGTAATAGGTTGTAATGCAATGTAAAATGTGATGTAATGTAGTGTATATTGCAGTAATGCAGCCGTAAATTGCTAACTGAGATTCAACAGAAAAAGAGGTTTATGAAAAGAAAACACTGAGACAGTGATCTATATTGGAGACAACTTCTGGACCTAATGTCTCTTCATCCTTCCAACTTTATAACATATGATTTGAATATTTTAGAAATGATTTTGATCAGCCAGCTGGTGTCGCAGTTTACTGGAAAGACTCAGTAGAAGCAGTAAATGTGTGAGGATGTCCTGATTCGCAGGCATTGTACCGACCAGGCTATAAACAGTTTTAGTGTTAGATGGCTGATACATTTAAACAGAAGGGGTTGTTAGTCATATATAAGGTCTTTTTGATTCCTGAACACTACAGTTAATTGAATGTTCCTTTACTATATAAATATTTCAGTAGCAGTGACAAATTGATTTGGCCCATCGGCATGTTTCAGTTAATATCAGCTTTAGAATTCCCCTCTCTGATACACAGTAGTACTGTAGGAAGAGTAAAAATGAGGGGGGCTGCTACCCTTGACAGCGTTATAAATTTTCCTTTCTTTGACACAGAGGGGGGGAAGTTAATTAACTCTAAAGGATTAGGCCTATGTAATGAGTCAGCTAGATGGCTCTTCCTGCTTTTAGTTTTATTAAGATGTGCTGCAAGTCAATTAGTTAGTGTCAGTTGTTGTCGAGGGTGTAGAGAGAGGGGACATTCATACGCCTGGTCTTTCCAGCGGTACACTAGGGGCGTCTGCATGTGTTTCCCATCACCAGTTACCACATTGGATGTAAAGTAGCATGTCGTTTCCCAGACATGATTGGAAAAGCTTGTGGTTGCATTAAAGTGATTGACTGCCGGCAGGTGAAGGTGGATAATAACAATGAGGCCATCTGGTAAAGTGTCCCTGATTCTTATCTGTGAGGAAGGATTCAGATGATTGGCTCTGTGATAGGCTGGAGACATGGCCATGGTGTTACCCTGCCAATCGTCCCACTTCCTCTATGACCATCTAATGCTACGCAATAAATAACGAATGGACATATTATATACACAAACGTGTGCGTTTGTGTATTTGGCCAATTGTATGAAAAATAATGAATTAACACTGATAAAAGATGTAAAACAGAAAAGCATTAAATCTTGACATTTGACCAAATGATGATAAATGTCTTTTAAAAACGTTTTTTTGTATCTCTATATCTTTCAGGCCTTAAGAAATAATGATTTATTCTCACAAATGTAGGTGTAACTCAATATCTGGAGAATCCTTTTGTCTCTACAAGACATACGTAACACACAGGAGTGAAAATGTTGTTGTTCTTGTGAATGGCATATCCAGTGCCTGAGAGCAGTTTTCTTTAAATATCTGAAACACAAGTGTCAAAGAAGTGCAAATGAATGCATCACGACATTAAAACAGGGTGCACTATGAAAACCTCTCAACACCCAACTACTCTAATGTTGAAAGAACAAGTGGCAGTGAGGTTGAACCACAACGAGCGAGGGCCAAAATAGACTGCCGACAATAGAATAAATAGTGTCAACTATATCAAAATCAGATGTCAATATGGACAGTTTCCTGCTCTCAACACATGCAGAAAAGACTTGACACACAAGCTTAAAAGCGATCCTAAATACTAGTAAAGCTGGTAATATGATGCACTAGGGCAGCAGCTGCAAAGCACAACACAGAGCATCTATACACCATCTGCAAGCTTTTTCCTTTATCCCCTGTTTCCTCTCTGGTGGATGGGGGGTAGCCTGTGTTATCTGCCAGCCACTGCAGCAGTGTGTTAGGAGGCAGGGATGGATAGAAAGAGGGAGAGAGATGAGAGGCTGTAGCTCAGACAGTTTTTCTCCAAGATGCAGGTACAAGCCCAAATGGATTGTAATAGGTTGTCACCAGTTGTCCTTTCGACAGTTGTCTGTCTAAAAGAGGGGTTTGAGGTGAAATAAGCCTGATAGCTTGAACACAGAAATGCACTGGACCAAACTGACAAGCCACGGCGAAATCAGCTTTCTAACTCCGCTCTAAAACGTATGTGGCACATAGATTCTTAAAACACATCCATCATCATCCGCCGCCACCACCATGCGCTCATGACAAAAGAGCCAATAACACAAGGAGGATGTCTTGTGGCGCATACTCGATAAAAACAAACGGGGGGTGGGGGGTGGAATAAGTGTGGATGAACATCAGGAGGAGCCCAAAAGCAATCCTTACAACCAAGTCAATATATTTAGGTGACAACACTCCACAGAAACCTCAGGCACATTTTGTTTCCTCAAAGAAAAATACTGCAGTTAATGGAAAAAGGCAAACAGCAAGGAAGCTGACGTCAGGGACTCAGTCACTTCCACATATGTAAAACATTTAACGTGTCATGCAGAATTTGCATCATGTCAAATGAAGGAATACAATATTTAAGTTAACCCTATGTATACCCAGATTATAGTTAACACACATACACACCTGCTGTTCAGTAGCACCATTATCCTGCATTTTCAGGAGTTTCCCTGGAAATACCACCAGGTGTGAAACAGCAACTTTGCATTTTCTTTGTCCTTTGGGGAAAAAACCTACTTTACTTCTGCTATTCTGCAGGAAGCTGTTCTCATTTGAATCAAATAGTTGTACGTGCTATTTTTACCATGCACCGTAAAATTTAAAAAAATGACAAAAATGTCAGCCCTCTTCATCTTCAGTGGTATGAGGGCATCCAACTAGGGAACATATTACACTTTTTTTTTGAATGGCACGTTCACATATACAGTTTTCCTCCGGTGGTGAATATTTGTCATTTCCATCACCATGACTCTGAAACAACACAGTAAACAACGCAGTTGCAGTACCACCTTTGAAGTGACATGATTTCGCTCGCCATTAGTGCCTTCCGCTCCATAACAATGTACAGTCACCGAGGAGGATGCACAGTCGACCCATTAAAGATGCAAGAGCCCCCGTCTCCTTGATGCCACACTTAGCCCCATTAAGAGGGGTCCTTAAAAAAACCCTGCGCCTCCTGCTGAGTGCTCCATTAAAAATGGATTAGCCTCCCAACACACCTGTTCACCGACTCTCATCATTATAAGTGGCTCTTGTCCCAGTCACTATTCACATACTGACACAAATACTGCCAACTGTACTGAGGGGCTGAAACACATGAGGAAGCATGTGTGGCTTGTACTGATACTAATTATTGTTGTTGTTTTATCATACCCACTTAATGCCATGTGATATGTGACACACATCTTGAACACACAGACACACCGACGCACACAAACGATATTATGAGTTCCTCATACCAGAAATGGTTCAGACTGATCTCATTCTGGATATAAACAACAGAGCATTACATGGAGCATTATTCATAATCTCAATAACACAAATGACACAACACGTCCATTTGTCACCAGCACCCTGGTGCAACAAATAATCTGAATCATTCTAATGAAAATATCAGGGATATAGTAACAAGTTGTTTATTTCCAAAAGAGTTTACGGTAACATTTGGGACCATATTATTATGGAGCTATGGAACTCGTGCTTGTTTTGTGTTGGTGTTTTTAAAACTTTAAATTTAATATACTGATAATCGCCCATCACACCCAGAATAACACAAATATAACTGCACACTCTTTGTGCAAGGCGGCATTCAAAGTGATTTATGCTCTCACTCTGATTCCAAAATTGGATTACAGCGTGGTGCCACAGAGTGCCATCATGCCCCAGTGGGATGTACACTGGCTGCATGTTGTGTTGAGTAAATAAAATACACTTTGGTAAGGTCAATACAGCTGACTTGATTTGGCCTTGACAGAGACAGACAGCGGCGTGCGTCACTTCCTCTGTGAAGTCACCGCATGTATGTTTCATGAGTCCTCCTCTGCTTCCTATCCTCATCTCCTCCGCCGGCCTGTTTTCACACATCTACCAGCCGTCACACATCCGGGGGGAGAACAAAGTGACAAGCTCAGCGCGGCAGTAATTGGCCAGCTCTGAGATGACACGGCAGATAGACGCGAGGGAGACGAGGCAGGAGGAGAAGCCGCCCCATATTAAACAAAGGTCCACCGGCGCGCGGTGGTACGTGGCCCATGCACGGCCTCCTCCTCTACACGATTCAAAGGCCAGAGACGACATCAGCCGGACTGTTCAAGAGAATAATGGATTAGATATGAAAAATAAAGGAAGGCCATGACACAGCTTTTCATTCACTCCACAAACTGAACTTTTTTTGAATACTTGAAGTCTTGAAGTCTATTAACTCTGAATTTTGTTAAAATGTTTTTTTTTTTTTGATTGACATTTGTTCTTTGGCTTTTTGGCTTTTGGACCTGCCTGTTGTTCTACCAAAAATGTTGACACTTTTTCTTTAGTCCCCCATCAACCACTATACCTCACAGTGATATGCACCTCGCCATCCACAACAGACGCCATTCATGTCAGAGTTTCTATCCCATCAGAGTGAGAGGCTTTCACCTGGACACTTCACTACACAGGCCTGATAGATGATGCTAGTGGGATGGATGGAATGTTTGGTTGGTCTATAACTCTTCTGCTTTACAGTGACGGAGCCCAGTGTGCTGCAGGGAGGTCGAATGCCAACACATATTCATTTAATCTTTGCTTCTGAAATATACTATCAAGGACGTTTGTGTCACTCGGGGTTGGATGTCCTGCCGACATGTGCAATCATGTATACAAGGTACAAATAAAAGTAAAAATTGACCGATTCCCAGATGGAGATAAAGTCAAAGATAAATATAAACCAAGTTAAACAAATATATAGAATCTTATATAATATAATTTGAGATCAAAAGTTATGTATTTTTCTGTATATGAAAATAAATCTCCAATTTGCACACATACTTATAGACCCTTAGATTTCAGTCTTTACCACAGCATCAAAGCACAGCCACATGGTACTGTTACAACAAAGCAATCTCCTTACATTTCCACAAATAAACTGCCTATACCATCAGTAATATTACAAAGATTCTATGATAACATTACAAGTCTACTGCACTCTGTGACCCTTAATTAATGGGAAATAAAGGGCACAGGAAGCAGCTAAGAAGCCATGGTACTGTATCCAGATAAGATAATTAGGTCTACAGTGTATATCACCACCATTAATGTATCATGGGACTGTGCAGAAGGAGGCTCACATACATGTTTCCTGCTATCACAAACACCACTGCATTAACGCAGCCTACTGCTCCATATCCAGAGTTCAGACAAAGAAGTCAGGTCAGTTCACAAACTGTGTCTATTTGTATCTATTTTCCATATCTATCTCTATCTATTGTTATCATATATATTTTTTATTTTATATTTTATCATTTAGAATGGAAATGACATGAACAAGGTTGATTTCTATGCATAAACCGGAGCACAGCTTTGGATTTGCAAGCTTGCACCGTGTCCATTTCTGGAGATTTTTGTTACAAAAAAAAAATAACAAAAGAATTCTGCAATTATAAAATACAGCAGTATCAGGCCACAGTCACACTAGTAAAACCAGTGTAAATCTTTGTACAGAGATTCATTCTCAACAGGGGGCGCCTCACTGACAGATCGGCCATCAGTATCCATTTCTGTCCTCAGCGTCTTCCCGGTTGTGGCATTGATATAGTGATAGAGGTGTGTCTCAGCCAGGACCTCCCCAGAGGAGGGTGGACATCTGCTGCCTCTGAGGTTCTGTCACATGAAATTACAGACTTAATCAAGTCCTATCAATCTCCTCCACCCTTCTCCATCTCCTCCTCCAGCATCTGTCTTCCTCTACTTCATCCTTCTGTCTCTGTCTGTCTCCTCTCCTCTCCTCTCCTCTCCTCTCCTCTCCTCTCCTCTCCTCTCCTCTCCTCTCCTCTCCTCTCCTCTCCATCACTAAGGGGTGATCCAGCCTTCTGCCTCGGAGCATTACTTAAACTTCGGTTATGTCCACCAGCCTGCAGAGCAGAGCTGTTTCAAAGCCCTGGGGATCCAGTGACCTTAGTAATTCAGAGGGAGCAAAACGTATGAAGACGTACTGTATCTCCAGTATCACTCCACAGTCACAGAGAGGAAGAGGAGGCACAGTCTAACATCACAAAGAGTAAACTGAATCAGAAAGAAAATGATTATGTGTCGCAGTGGTCCTATTTTCATATGTTGATCAGTGTAGTCCATTTTTGGATTTGTGTTATAGCTTTCTTTTTGCATTTAATTACAATTTTGCTTATTGTGTTCCTACCTGACACATTGAATCCCACCTGTGCAACCAGTTGCAGTAAAAATGTGTTATTCAAATGTGATGCCATAGTTCTGTGTCTTCATAATGAACTCAATCAGTAGGCTTCTCTATGATGCTAATATATGATATGTTTCATTTTGTGTTGTGTCGACATTTGAGGCGAAAACATCACCTGATGCTCAGTGGAATAATGGGAAAAAACAGCGTGGAGAGACAAAAACACAAAAGTGCCAGACAAAACAATGTGTTGCACAACTGCATCTGCAGAGACACACACAAAACACACATACGATATGCCAGCAGCAACAATGAACTGCTGGGATCCCCTGCGGGGAGAAGCCCAACACAATTCTGCTAATCCCTTCCCCTGTCAGCCCTCTGTGAGTGTCCAACCCCGATAAGCCACTTAACTAATCACCACACACCCACGCGCACACGCACACAGACACACAAACAGAAAGTAGTCAGCCTCAGTCACTACCCACGCTCGCACTCACCCATGGCAAAGAATGGGATCCCCAGCAGTGTGGAGTTGAACTTTCCGTCTGATATAAAGAAGATCCCTGCGGCCGTTACATTGGCGATGCAGATGGTCAGCACACCTAGTAGGCCCAGGAATGGCTTCCCCCTCAGGCAGTCCCGCATGGAGCTGGAGATGGTGGCGGCCAGGAGCACCAGCACCAGGCTGACCAGCACCTCCCCCTTAGCCAGCACACCCGTCTGGTGGAAGTCCCGCCACAGGCTGAAGGAGGTGAGGGACTGGATGTGGAGTTGGTCGGCCGCGTGGGGGGCCTCGGCCATGGACAGCCGGCTGACCAGGGCGCAGAACTCATTCTCCCAGCGCTCGGCGATGGCATCCTGCACCACGGGTCCATGGTTGCGGAGGTAGTAGGTGATCTGAACAGCACGGGCGAACTTGACCTGCTGGTCTCGGCTGTTGGGAGAATAGGACACGCCGCCCAGCTGGTGGCCGATGAAGGACACGCGGCCATCCTGCACAAACATTACAGATATCTGGCCTTAGCGCTGATGATCGTTAACAATGTACAATCTTTTTTATTTTTCATTTGCAGCTTATTTCAGATATTATCTTGTTGTAAACATAATAATCCAGCACAGTCAAACAGCAACAACAAGCAGTTACACAGCGGGGGGTGCATGATATAAATCTCACGCTTCTGAATAAATAAATCCCTGTGACTGTTTGCCTCCATTTCAGGGAGCAATTTACTGCAGTGACAGAAAAAAAAAACCTGGATGTGTCATTCCGCTCTGTCATTGTGTGGGCAGCAGGAGAAATCGGTCATGTTGGACACTGCACCTTCAAGTCCCATAACGGATCCCATCCATGAGTCAACAGCACGGTTTCACAGTCTCAGACGTCACAGCTTGAATGCAGTATATTAATATCTGTATGTTATGTTTATGTAACATTATTACTTTTAACGGTTTGCTCCTCTGTGTTTCACATTTGGGCCAATACATGCTCGGATTATGTGGAGACCTGGCACACACGTATTACCATTAACCATCCATTCATATACACTGTTTATGATTTGACAGTTCTTGAAATGTGTCTCCTTTTCTTGTTTGTAGCAGCTTTTAGAAAGACAAAGTATAGTCCTCAGTGCCTTTGTGCGCGAGGGGGAGAAAAAACAGACTGAGTATGAGTAGGTGGCGATGGGGCACCACGCGACGGCGGCGGTGTGTGTATGTGTGATATCCGGGAGGAAGTGAGTGATATGTGAAAAGGGGGGGGGGGGGGGACACCTCGTGAAAGGGGGGGGTGGGGGGTGGGGGGGTGACACCTCTCCAGCTTTGTGACTAGAGATGGGTGTGACTGTTGGGGAAGGTGCTTCCAAGCTTTTCCAACAAATTGAAAACAGAGGGACAAATCAATTTAAAAAATGCGAAAACATTATCCTGATTTGGTAAATCCAGATCCTTTGGATTAGTGAAGAGCACTTGGACACGCTGAGGCAAATGGACTTTGCACGTATGTGATCCTAATGAAAGGACAAAAAACTTTCACATGTATCACCTGCTGAGGACCTAGGAAAAATATGTAGTACTATCCTGACACTGATTTCAATAATTACACTAAGGCGGACCATCTATGTAAGCATTTTATACTTCAAATGCTTAATTAAGGGTTTTGATTTGCTTTCAGGAGACATCTCAGGACACTATTGATGTTTTTTTTATTGCTGAGGACCAAAACGTACCCTAGGGCAAGCCAATTATTGACGCACACTATGTAACCTCATCAGCCAATTCCTGTTTCCTGGTCTGCTCTCCCATCCTCCAATCACATCGGTTCCACTGCAGGATTTTAAGTGCCACAGACCTCCGTCTGCATATCTGCTGTTTTCCTCAGGCCTCACTGCTGCTGCTGCTGCTGCTCTCGCCTCCATTTTTATGATTTATTAAACAGAATGGGGGTGGAAAACAAACACTGACCTCAGCTTGACATTGCCATCCAGCATACAACCCAAACTACTCAATAACTTAATTCAGTCCCACCCTTGAATGAACGTATCAAGAAGCTTGATCTTGTCTGACACAATATCATTTGTGTCAGGATAAATGTAATTCAGTAATGCCACACCTGTGTGTGTGTGTTATTATATAAATCAGTTTTGACCACCAGACTTTAACTGTGCAGGAGAAGCCAGTATTATATTTGTGCAATATTATCACATGATAACAACCGAGTGAGCAGTTACATTTTGCTGTGCATTCACTTTTTAAGCCTATTTTCAAAAAAGGTTTATTTGACAATATTAAATAGTCTCAGAGCCTGTAATTTATCTATTGATCATTTTTGCTTCTTCCTTGTCAATCAGATAAAGCTGGTTCTGTGCCCATTACATGAAAGTGGATTGGTGCAGCTTTACAAGTTGTTGTGAATTAGCTAACTGCCACAGAACCTTCTGAGTCAGCATATTTCTAAGATGGGTGCGGAAAACATTGCTCCATGTAACCACGACATCGACTGAAAATCAGTTGCCACACGACCCGGTGAAATACTAAAACCACAGACAGGTGGTTATCATGGACACAATAACCGAACTGGATAAAGAGGTGATGCAAAATGTCAGGTCAGTCTGACTGACAGCCTGTGTCCTGGTATGTCCAATTGACTGGCTCTGCACAGGCTGGCTCAGCCCCACAGAGCAGATAACATCAGAACAGACAAGGGTATCAGCTGAAGCAGACTTCAATCTTGGTGTAGGGGAGCATTTCTAAAATAAACAAAGAAATAAATCTTTACTGCGTGCGTGTGCATGAATAAAGATTATTTGTAACATTTAACAATAAGATGCAAGGACACTCCCAACACCTTTACAAGGTGCCAGAGTAAAAAAACAGAAGCACCACCATGCACAACCTTTGACCGTCCATTGTTAACCTAACATTTGGAGAGCTGGAAAACAGTCGTCCATATCTGTATGATCTAACTGTGTTCTAAATGTCAGTTGGAGGAAAACTGCGACGTATTGGTTATTTGCAAATACCAGTGTGTCAATCTGTTCAGTCTGTTGCTGTTACAACTTTGGCACTTCAGCTTACAATAAACAAGAGCAAATAAACATGCACATTATCATCTCGGGGCCGGCGCTAAGAACGTAGGATGAAGCTGCACACTAAGATTTGTTGCATGTCTCATATCTCCCATTTTAAGTATTTAATGTGTTTTTCCTTCTGCTTTTTTTTATAGAATCCTTTCATCTATTTTTATTATTCAAAGATATGAAAGTTTAAAAAGATTACACAACTATAATACAGCCGACAGGGCAAAACACAGAATATAATATTTTAAGCCTTTTCTCCCGAGAATGAAGCTGAACTTCAGTTCATGGAAAAGTAGGACTTTTTTTTTACAAAGACTGCCTCTGTACAACAAGCTCAGAAATAAACCCTGGTCGTGACTTCAGAGTGCAGGAGGAGACATAAAAAGACAAGGCAAATGAATTGTAGCAGACTGCTTGTCAGACAATGGATTCAGGACCATGGAGAGAGCAAAAGAGGCTGACACTGGGTGCGGAGAGCTGGAAAGAGGTCACATCACTGTACATCATGTGGCACAAATGCTACTAATGATATGCGCTTGTACTTGACCACACATTAATTTAGTGTGATACAGTGAAAAACAGCGAAACTGTGTTTTTCTTTTGTCCATTTGGGGGCAGCAGAAACAAGTTTCACACACAGTTTTTACGTATCGTTGCCTATAAATGGAAATTTATAGGCAACTTGTTAGCAGAAATCCAGGTAGACAGATGTACGGATAGAACATGGGAACATGTTGGGGGAAGCTGGTGAAAATCGGATTTGAGTAAAATACTGGTAATAGCCTATTTAAGGTTCATATACACTGCAACATTATTGTGGTTATTATTGTGATATGTTTTAATGTGAAAAAAAGACATAGGTTATTAAAAAGGTGTCTAAATATTTCTTGGGAGAGTATCTCCAGATGATAAAATATGTACAGTATATGAAAAACTACAGTCTCCACAAATAAAGTCAAGACAATCCATCCTTATGTTGATCATACAACTGCTCTCCATCATGAGGCATATTGTATCAATAATTTATATCACAAAGACAGCAAAAGAGTACAAAAATGACATCATCACGCATAATTTGGACCTGAAGCTTACACTACAGCCTGGACAGGTCGCTAGCCTATCGCAGGGCCAAGATATAGGAGACAAACAACCATTCACACTCACATTCACACCTATGGAGAATCTAGAGTCGCCAATCAAACTAACCCCCATAGTGCACATTTTGGGACAGTGGGAGGGCAAACTCCACACAAAGACGACCCCCTGGGCACACCGAGATTCATACCGGGGACCTTGTTCCTGTGAACACTGTAGCCACTGCGCCACCATGCTGCAGCACCCCCCACTGAAATGCTTTATACCTGTGTGTAAGTATAAGTATAAAGCACAGAGAAAGATATGCAGACCTGCAGTATGATCATTTTTGATTGGCACTACTTTCTTCTGAAGACTGTATGAAATGTCAAAAACTGACCACAAACAACCATGGATTTATCAGCATAAATATAAGTGAGGAAATATGTGACACTGTACTTGAGAGTGAGAAATATAGTCAAAGCAGTCAATCATGCAATTCAAATTTCCTATTATTCTAGTTTGCAAAGAAACTAATGCCCATTTCTATTATAAGTGCATGAACCCAGCAGCTTTCTGTGTTTGATGACACACAGCAAAGCAAAGACATTAAACCAGAGTGTCTCTGTGCGTCTCTGTGAAACCCATGTCTCTCGAAAATGTCAAGTTTTTACAGAATAACAGAAGAGGCAGGGGAATGATGAATGGCTTCAGCGCTCCACTCGGACACTGATGCTGCGTGGATAGCCTGCACTGCTGTGGCAGCTCTCAGTGGAAGTAACAACCTGCCACGCTGGAGACCAGGCTTGTCACACACTGAGTATGTGTTTGTGACAGTGTGTATATGAGAAAATAAGTAGTGCTCTGTTTCGGCGTGTTCCTCACGCTTAGGGATGAATGAGCTGATTGTTATACTGACATGTCCATATAACATTAGCATGTTCCTTTTTGCAATGCATCATTTCTTAATTAAAAAAGCACACATCATGGGGTGAGGCTACAGTCCTCGGACGCACGTTCGATTTCCACCTTGCAGCCCCTTGCTGCGTGTCATTTCCCCTCTGTCACACTATCTGTCCCATCAAAACACACATATGTCGCAGCTAATGCAAAAGTGAACCCATAACCTTCCCATTGCACTCAACTGTTGGTCTGGCAAATATAAGAATATATTGATTTACCACTAATGGCTAGGAATGACCAACATCTGGATTTAGATCGCTTCCCTGTAGAGATTCTCTGTATACCACCATTTCATCATGGAATGAAAAACAGGAGGAGCATAACGCTCTTGTTTTTATCGTCGCTTTTCAGTATGTGGACGTTGAGGACATTTGGACAACCAGAGTAACTGTGGAACCCCTCTGCACGTGAAACAAGCTCGACTGAGCCTAGTTCCAGAGGATGCGTCCAAAACAGCTACAGAGAGATAGCCAACATCGTGTCCCTCTGGGATTTGTCCCAACTGTCCCAACAGGAGGAGTGCCAGGATTTGAGAGGGTTCGAATCCCACACTCAGATGGCATTATTTTTACTTTCGGTGAGCACAAGCTGCTGCTCATTAACACAACCGATTGTCTTACTCTCCCTTTACTATACTATAAACTGACTGGTAACTTGTTCAAATAGACTATTTAAGTTTCTTTGTTGCGATCTCAGCACTAATACCACCTGGAAGTGCTAAAAACTGACAATTATGTCATACACTTTCTATTATTATTTCATGCAATTATTTTGAAACACCTAACCAGACAAACTGCACTATAGGATTGCATCTGCACCAGTTATAGTTGCATTTTGGGGGCCTGCTGATTGGGGAACCTGTACCTGCAAATTGCAGCATATTGACATTAGGTGCCTGTATGGAGACGGTGCAGTCAGGGGACCTGTGAGTTGAGCAGCAGCTGCTGCAGCCTTGTCATTGCAAAACATGTGCAGGCAGGAAAAAGCCAGAGGGAGACACTGCATCAAAAAAAAAAAAAAAGAAAAAAAGAGAGAGGATATCCCTGCATGTGTGTATATGTGTGTGTGTGGAGGGGCACAGCACAGCAGTCAGGGGCTATACTTAGCCAATCAATTCACCTGCGCCAACAGACCTGCTCTGTGCGCGCGGCGCGTGTGCGTTAGTGTGTGTGTGTTGTGTAGAGGTTCCCTCTCTGGCTGCTGTATGTAGCAGTCTGCAGCCTGGGCCAACACAAGCCCGCTGTGTTCATTCAGAAATTATGGCGAGCTGCAAGGGCCACTGCTATTCACATGCTGACTGCTGCTGCTGCTGCACTGTCACCACTGCGGGGGGCGGCGGGGAGGGGGCCGGGGGGGGGGGGGGGGGGGGGGGGGGGGGGGGGGGGGGGGGGGGGGGGGGGTATCTGTGCACAGTGGCTGTCATGCATGTAAAGAGGCGCTCACCTTTAACGTGGTGTTTGGGTAGCTGACGGGCACCTTGTGGAAGGTGCTGTTGGAGAGCACAGCCTGCCGGATGTCCTCGAAGATGGTGATGATATCATCCAGCAGGCAGCGCTTGTCCCGGTGGCTCAGCACGCAGAGGTGCGCGAACGTGTAATTGAACCCCTTGTAACTGACGCGCAGATCCAGCACCTGCTTGTGGACCTGCAGGACCTGGTCGGCCAGCTCCAGGATGTTGCCCCCGGACCTGGCCAGCAGGATCAGCCTGCCATATCTGCCCGGCGTGTGCAGATCCGAGTACAGCTTGTGCTTCGACTGGTCGATGGGGAAGAGGCTGTTGGCGAGACTCCGCTCGATCTTGGCGAGGCTGTGCGTCGGGGCCACCAGCACCTCCAGGTCCGTCTCCGGCTTGAATCGGCTCAGGACGGTAGATCCGAAAATGATGGTGAGGACGGCGGGGACGGTGAGGAAGAAGACGGGGTGCCTGCTGACGAATAAGCCCAGCCAGTAGAAGGAAGCCTTGAGCCCTCTGTGTATCACTTGCCGCAGCATCCTCCACAGAATCCAGCTCGCAGATGCCCCGCTGCCTCCGATGAAGCACATGTGACTTCACTCTCTGCTCCCCGGCTTAGACCAAATCGGAAGAGAATAACACCGGGCTACAACACCACCACCACCATGCACACACACACACATATATACACACACATGCACGCAGCACAACACCTGGAAAAACAGCACTGCAGCAATCCGCAAGACGCACACACACACACACTCACACACACACACACACACACACACACACACAAACACACACACACACACGCAGGGAGAAGCAGACAGTCAGAGGATCATCGCGCGTCGGCCCATAGAGACGGCTGGGATCTCACGGCATTCCGCCTCCATGTGACGGGGAACAAGCCGCGTGTCTCGCTCGTGCGCCGCACCGGCTGCAGCCGCAGCGACGAGCCGTGTGCCGCTGCGATGCTCATGTGCGCCGCGACTCCTGTCTGCCTCCACGGCGCCCGGCTTGTCTACCTCACCATCACCATGTGTGCGCGGCTCTGGGAGGAGGGAGGACGGATGGATGGAGGGGGGAGTGGGAGGCGTGTGTGTGCGTACGTGTGTATGTGTATGTGTGTGTGTGTGTGTGTGTGTGTGGGGGGGGGGNGGGGGGGGGGGGGTGCCTGGTTATTTTCGGAACAGTGGAGGCAACAGGCAGGAGCTGAGTTGTAAATTGCTCCTGCAGGTGGCTGGAGGACCAGGAGCACATGCAGGGATGAGTCAGTGTTGGCATCATGAATGGGGGGTGGGCACCCCCACCCCCTCCACCTGCTGAGTGGCTCATGCAGGCCAGACAGTGCACACACACACCCACACACCCACACACACACACACACAGAAATACATCTAAACCACAAGTTGTCTTACTACAGAGTAGCCTACTGTGTAAAGTAGATGCTGCGTACAGGTAATGATCCATGTCTTGTGTTAGAATGAGCAGAGCAGAGACATAAAGATGGACGCCTATTGGAAGACTGTTTCTGACAGGGCTGCCTGACTTTCATTTGTTCCTGCGGTTGTCTAAAAGACGTCCGTTGGACATCCTGCCTGGTGGACAGGGTTTGATGGCACTGGCTGCAGATACGCTGTTCTTGTTTGTCTGTTTGTTTGCCCCCCCCCCTTCTTGTTTTTCTGTTTGTTTGCCCCCCCCCCCCCCACCCCCTTGACCTTGAGCTGTTTCTCTCTACAAAAAAAACACAGAGATTCAGCAGCACCAGCATCCAGAGGCGGTTCGGTTCTGCTTGAAGTGCATTTCAGGCCACCAGAGGCAGCACTGAGCGCTCTGCTGCTAAACAGTGCAGTCCTGAGGCGACAAAGGAAGAGTTCACTCTTTACATGGTTTGTCCTGACACGCTTCCTCTTCCCTAAATGAAATGGTGTGTTTCATTAGCAGACTCCACCCAACACAAGACAACCATGACCAATGACACTGCAGAATGCATGGCATCCAAACAACAGCCTTTTCTAATCACATATCTACAATGACATCACCAATAAAACCCTCAGACACTACAACCAAACAGAACCTACACGACTCATGAATTTGTGATGCAGTCACTCTCACACACCAGGGTTGTGTTGACATGTGTGCGTCCCATTTCCCAGTGTCTCTTCACAGTATATCCTGAAAGTAGTAGCACTTCCAAAGGCACATGACATTTGTTGACATGACTGCCACAGACACTCCCTCCTCCTTTATTCATTTATTAGTGTTTGCTGCAGCATCCTCAGGACGTCTACTTCCACATCTCACTGTCCCACATTTGTCTCTCAGACTCACTCAAATGACTGTAGATTGTGATTCAAAGTCCCACAGTCTGGGTAAACTATGTCTCTCTCCCTCTCTCTCTCTTTAAATCCACGTACTAAATGGAAACCCTTTAAATAATTTGTGCTTATAACATTCGGTGCTTTAGCATTTGCCACAGCCATCCAGTCCACTTGTGCGGCTGCTTGTCGCTTGTTGACTATAGTCACACAGACGAGGATTAAACCTCATCCTGGTCTAATCATTTAGTGAACATCCCATCAATGGAAAAATCCATTAGAGCCCAGGATTAGGATTATCTCATGCTTGTTACACAGTAAATAGTATTTGTACACTCATGGGTTTATAGTGGTAATCATCAGTGAGCCACATACCAGTCTGTATACAAAGGAAACCAGTGAATGATCCCCTAAACTATGTATCTCACTATGTAAGAGTTGGAACGTGTTGACGCTGTTGCTGAACTATTGCCTCTGTAGATCAAAAGAGTCAAAGCAACCGCAGTGAAGTAGCATGAAAAGTAGGGCATGGATAGTCACTCGCTCTCTACCTGAATAACTTGCCATCAGCTATTACAGCATCCTGAAAGCCCAGTCATCAGCCCGCACAAACAGATAAACAGCCCTCTATTGTTGCACACTATCAGCTGGGTTGGTGTGGTCTTGACAAAAGCCCTTTATCTCACACAAAACATTGATACCAAAGAGCCTGCGGCTCTTGGGACACAAGATATTCGAATGCTGATTTTATATCTAATCTTCACCAAGAGAATGACGATCACTTCTGACAGGCCATGATATACTATAATGTGACGAAGTCACGTGTATCGCTAAAGCATGACTCCACATCAGCGCGCACACTGGCCTAACAAGGTGAAACAGTACCATGTAGTCATTATCTGCCCTGTCCAGAACAGTAAATCCTCTCCTCTGGAAAGACGTAATTAAAGGCCACACGATGACCACATTCCCATCAGCCTCTCATTGGATGCCAAGTGCTTCCCTTATAGAAATCCAAATCTGTGGTTAGTGGAGATAAGAGTTGCCAGAACGAGCAGCTAAAGCTAATGTAAACCACCACAACAACTATTTATGTAACTGAATGTCATCACCAGGCGACCTTACATTTTCTTCAAATGTAAAAAAAAAAAAGAAAAGAAAAAGTAATAACAGCTGCAAGTGAAACGTTTCATTATGTCCGTTGTGCAGTATGACCTGATGTCTCCAATGCAGGTACGGGCTGCACCATCATTTTAAAGTCAGCTGAGCTAGAAGCTGACATTTCATTAGTTTGACATACTGCACATACGCAGTAAAAGACAAAGACAGAAAAGGAGATGGCCTCAGGCTGCACTATCAGCGGAAAGAAAATATGACATCTACGATCACAGTACAGAAAAAAACAAGATATGTACTGACTAAAATCAAATGGCCCATACAAACATTATTCAGAGACAAGTGGCTTGTTAATTTCAGCAAAGAGCGTGTGTATGTTTTTACAATCAAGAACATTTCCAATATAAACTATGCACCTCATATATTGCAACAATATTCTGTAATAAATTAGAAAATAACATTGTGAGCTATCAGTCCAACATAAAAAAAAACAAAACAAAAAGACCAACATCTGATTTTGGATACTGAAATGAAAACAAAATACATCTGACGCCCTGAAAATATCGCAGGCAGAACAATGAGCATCAGCAAAGTGGCACTTGCATCCCAAAAATACCTGCATTTAATGAGGCCTTATGTTTCTATTTCAATAATGTCTCCATGCATTGCCAGCTGATGCATGACAGCACAACTACACCTGCTGAATTCATCCGGTGCAGCACTGCATTGTGTGCACAGCAGGGACGGTCTTTGCTTTAAGGGTTGATACAGATAATAACTGTATCAATAGGTTCTATGCCTAATTATACCCTGAAACACAGATTCACCAGAATCATGTTCCTATTCATTTAAGCCTCTCCCCAACCAGTTTTGGCTACATTTAGAAATAATATGAAGTAATATAAGCATGTAATTTTAATGTGCCTACTAATTGGGAAAAAAAAAGAAAGGTTTAGCAAGGTTTGCTAAATGAGGGGTTTGTAGTGGCTGTCACTGATTGATTCGGATTGTACTCCACTGCTCCCCACAGACCAGACCCTCACGAGTCCTCACTGTTCACAGAAAGTCCACTTAACCCAGACTGGCTGTCATTAACTGGCCATCACACTGTGCTCTGTCAGCCTCCTGTAGTTACCTATAGTCTCCTGTCCCTAATCAAGAAAAACTATCCATACGATCTATTCATGTTCAAGAATTCAAGAAAATCTCCATATTTCATGTTTGGGTTTTAAATACTGAGCTACAAGTTTAGCTCTGTCTAATTAGCTCTGTGACTCAACCTAAATTGATTATTTATTTATTAGGCAGCATTAAAGGAGATGATACACACGGGCAGGGGGGTGTTACTCAAATGTGCATGTGTGTGTGTGGCTGTGTCTCTTTACGCTGTGTGTGTGCAGACACATGCATAAACACATATGCCGTGTTTTTTTTTATTACATTACATTACATTATTATGTGTAACTTTGGACAAAAATGCCTGGTGTCACTAATTACAGGGAGATGCACATGAGCGTGCAGGAGCGTGGTTAATAAATCTGCAGGCCGAGATTTAAAGTTGCATAGGACACAGAAAGTGAGAGCGAGAGTTAACCCTCTGGGTTTTTTTACCCCCCTTCTATACTGAGCTACATGAAAAGGGCTTTCATTCCACTGAGACAGAGCAGTGGAGCAAAGGAGCTGGGAAATAAATAAAAAAAACAACAAACTAGCTGATAGAAGTCGACCGCTGCTTTGTGGGGGGATGGAGAACACCCTGTGCAGAGTTAGCATCTTTGTGGCCCCTGAGTCTCCCATCAGATCACTGTGCCTGCAGGGAGAACAGGAAACTGTGAGCGACGTCCTTCTGAGAGCAGGAGGAGGCAGGCAGCAGATACACTACATGCAGGGAGGAGTTTCAAACGTGGTCACACATAGCTTGCGGTCCCCAGGTGCCTATTGTCCTCTCCATCTGTTGTTTGGAGGTCCCTGGACAGAACCTGCCTGTCACCTCCTCCCCTCACAGATGTGCTGACACACGCAGACACACCCGTCATGAATCACCTCCGTCTGCCAGTGTGTCCACCTGGTTTATGGCGCGCTCCAATCTGTCTTTTAATTGGCAGTGGGCCTGCTCCATTCAGAAAAGTGACGGGGGGGCGGGTTACAGAATATGCCTCGGCATTCCCTCAGTAGACAAACAGCAAAAAACAGTCTTCAGTCTTAAGTCGATGTCAGTCTGTTCTTAAATGGCCGATCCCAGATAAGCCGTGATTGATAGGGTAGATGGTAAATGACTGTAGCTGCTGAGTTAAATGCTGGCACATCCAAACTGCACTCCAATATTTATGTTTGTTTTTAAAAGTTTGTTTTATTTATAGAGACATTTGCACTCATCTGAACAATGGGAAATCCATTCACCCATTCATTAACTACTCCATATATTCTATTCTTGGTGTACAGTACATCTAAGATGATAAGAAGCTGTTTTGGTAGGAGACTTGATGTGGGAATAAAACATCTTATTACATCTTATTTGATAATAACATGAAGATTTCTGACTCGGCTTTCAGGTTGTGGGCTCAGCGGCTTTGTCAAAGCCTTGTAAGTGGTCTATAGAGAGTCATATTCATACACACCACTGACCTGCCGCTCCATCAGAGAAGGGGATTTAACTACAGCAATAATTCATAACCTTTATCCTGTAAGCGCCTGTACAGGTTCAGCTCTGCCACCCTCAAATCATTAGTTAAGTTATTAAAGATGCATAACAACCTTTTTAAAATATATTTTTATATTTTTTATATTGAATGGTCACGGTGTTATGTCAGAAAAAACAAAGTATCTGATACACCGATTGTGTTGTGGGGTTCCCTTGATGTGAGACTGAATCACTGACTCATTGTGGATGTGTGTGCTGCAAAATGCAGTTATTCCTGAATGGACAGTAATGAAAACAGCAACATGTCCTGCTACATGTAATCAGAGGAATGAATTAGTGAGTTATAACAAACGGCTTCTATGAATTAAAAAAAAGATATTTATATTTTCAAAACTGCTGAACAAACACAATCTGTGATTTAACTGAAGCCTGTAGCAAAGCTGCTTTATAGAGACTTGATCATGCCTTCGCCCAAAACTTCAAAATACTAGGCACAAATACAGACACATAAAAGGAAGTGAAGAAAACACAAAATGCACCATATGCAAAAAATCTCGAAAAAGTATCCAAGCACTCCCATGAATTATATGAGGATTAAGTGTCTTATGCTTATAAACAACTGTAGTATTGTCAGTGAGAGACTTAGTATTTGTAATCGTCACTTGGCAGAGGAACGCAATATGTTCTGAATGCCACTGAGGGGTTTGGAAAGGATTTTTATGTGACATTTTATGCGGTTAAAAAGAAACCTGCTGTTTGTAGACACTGTAGAGCAGTTTTCATTTGTTGTAGAGAATCATAGTGTCCGCTGCTGCACTAATAAATATGACGATAATGGCCATAAAAGACAGGCAAATCCAATCAAAATAAAATGCAGATTAATTATGTAAAAGCTTGTCTGCAGAGATGTTTATTGTGAAGGGATGTCAATGATCCCCCTGATTCTGCTGCCCTAAGCTTCTTAGGTGCAGAATAAAAACCTAATAGCCTGGATGGCAAAGTCCCAATTACTCCTACACCTTTTTTTTTTTGCATTATTATTCTTTTTTATATTCCAAACTAAGGATCTAGAGCTGGTTCATAAAGCATCACCATAGTCGTGATTAAGCTAGAAGCCTGTCTAACCTACACATGCTACTTGAGCAATGGTGCTGTATTGCTATATACCGTACACTGTGTAAGTGGGCCTGAGCAATGTTGTTATGTGCCATGAAACTCTGAATGATGCACTTGTACTGTATGAAAAGGAAATTACTCATGGTTCGGGCAGTACAGTCATATAATTTGCAAAATCAATTAAAAAAATTAAAGTGAAACTCTATTATACAACCTGATGTTGACCAGACTTTATTCTGGGGCCACTTGATACAGTGTATAGACAGTATGAAAAAAGTGACTGCACCATATCCCTATATTCCTGAGTGACTGATGATGAATGCAAAGATTTATTTTCAATATGTACAAAATAAAAACTCAAGTCTTATATCTGCCAGTGCATGTCGGTATCCACCATCTCTGATCTACAACCTGGATCATGAAAAATAAGATAAATCTCCTGTGTGGTGGGGTAGACTGTGTCAGCTGGACATACAAAGTGCCTGTGTCTGCACATGGGGATTCTGATTGCCTCTGAAATGCACTTTAAAGCAGCCTTCATCAAAAATATAGCCATGTTAAATGATGCTGGAGCAATCATTTCTAACCTCATATATCACTGACGGTGGTCACCAACGACTTTGCCAACATGCTGACATAGCATCTCTGGAAATATACAGCCCTCCAGGCTATAGGGGATTTCTCTGTGCAACCATCATCGTTCATCTTTCCATGTCTGTACCATCAGTCTCCTACAAGTTTTCTCACCCGCTCCACTCGTTCACCTGTGTCCAACTACTCACATGCTCATTCCCACTTTCCATTTCCACCGTCTGTTAAGCTACGATTCTCTGAAACATAACCTCTGTTTACCCGCAATCAGCCACCTCCATCAGCCACCTCCATCACCAACTCCACCGCCACTACCATACAGAGTATGAGAGAAGTTTCAAAATACACAAAATTCACTGGTGGGCCATGTAGCAGAAGTTGTTTCTGTATATTCCTTGGTAAGTTTAGTAACACTTCAGTTTACTGTGTGGGGGTAAACAAGGTCATTATTGTTTATTTTAGGTTTCTTTTCATTTGTATTCATTTACAGTTAAAGTTAGGCTTACAATTTTTAATATATTTGTTTAGATGCACTGATAACAGATTGACTGTGGGTACTGGCAACCTATCAGAATCAAACGTAGTATTTCCTTTCCAGTACCTCCAGTTTCCAACTCGTTTGAAGGCCCTAGTGGCTTTTTCAGCGTAGCAGCAGTATTATGTAAAAGACGGATGTTTCTTTCTGTCCTTTTCAACATCCCTGTCCTCCAGTCATCTTATCCTTCACACTTGCCCCTGCCCTCCTTTTCTCTCGCTCGTCATTAAACAAACCCTCCAACCCCCTTCCTCTCAGGCACTTTGGTGGAGGTGAGACAGGTTATGCCGTACAATGAGTCATGGTTGCTGGTGTTGATCGTGCAGCTGAAACAATCTGTCAAGGTGAAGGTCATTTGATTGTCTCAGGAGGAGGCAAGGCAGAGAGGAAGAGGAAGGCTGAGTGACTGGACAGTGGATGATAACCTCTGCTGGGCTCACAGCATTATAAATCCATGGACAAGTCAAGAGCATGACAAGCAATAAAGAATAGATGGTCTCTCATATGGAGGGGTTTTTTTGCCACTGATATTGGTCAGTGACTACTGACTACTACTGACTGCAAAACTGCCTCAGTGGGAGGAGCTAACCAGCGAGTTAAAGACTCGAGAGGCCATCCCGCTCTTTTAGCCCTGTTTCACAATGCACATGTATTTCTCCTGTGTTATCAGACTGCAAACCACTGCACAAAATCAGCAATACTTTGTAATCAAAAGTCATATACTTTGGTATAAATGCAGGTTATAATGCACAGAGTGATATTAAGAAAATCTCCATTTTAAACACTCACCTACATATTTTTTTTCAATAAATGACAAGGGCAAAGAGTCTAATGTTTAGGTAGTGTTACTACAAATAGTCGCTGGTACATGTCACCGAAGCTATGCGGGCCAATATTTTTGCACAGACTCACTCAGGATTTGGTTGCTGAGGGCAGTGGCAGCCAGTGGTACAGAGGAGGTGGTTTGCAGGTCAGTTAATAGAGGCATCAAAGAAACAGGGAAGCTGCTCTGTGCAGTGGGTGCAAGGACAATGACGGAGGTTTAGTTTCCCTAAACACAGCCACATTGTTTCCTGCTTCTTCTCCACAATCCCAACACACCAAATTAGGGAAAACAGTGGAGGTTAGCATTACACTTCATCCTCAACTCAACAGTAATAATCCGATAACCAGAGGTAGACATAACATTATTATAACCGTCTGTACTAGCTGCAGTTATATGTTAATAATCATAATATTCTAAAATCAGACATTAAAAAAAACTGTGACATGCATAAAGTAAAGTACATAAAGTATAAACTTATTATGAACAAATGCAGCATTTGTATATTTGATTGTGCCGTGTGTATTTACAGCATGTGCGTTGCCGTGTTGGTGACGCTGTGCGTCTTCATTTGCGTGCTGATTTGTGGTGCAGTGGGCTGAGCTCTCAGGGTCAGTGTAATAAAAACCCAAAGCCTGGCACACAAGGAGAAACTTGCAGCAACAATATAGCTTTGGCGTGAGGGAACCGACAACATCAATAATAAATGTCACACTATGGTTGTGCTGCACAGCACAATTGGGCATAAATATGATTGGGTGTGACTGATCAGCTGGTCTTCAGAGCTGATGAATGAGCTGAAAGTTTGTTTTTGTTTAATCTATTGATTTTGTGTTGCCAACATTTTGGTTTGTTGCGTTGTGTGCACTGTCCATCGGAGTCCTATTGTTATAGTGCTGAACGCAATTTACTATGTAATTGTTTGTACGTATCTGACTGTGCTGCACACTTTCACAGTTATATGTAAATGTGGGATATGAATGTGTGGGTATATGGGATAAGTGTGTGGGTATTTTTTTGCATCTGCACCTGTTTCTCTTTCCACTTTGTTCCGATTCATCATATTGTCAAAGCCACAGTATTTATACATAACACACACATGCACGCACACGCACACGCACGCGCACGCGCACGCACGCACGCACACACACACACACACACACACACACACACACACACGCACGCGTAGAGAGAAGGAAATGCAGAGACAAGGGAGCAAAGAGAGGATGTGAATGGCATTCATAAATAGAAATTGTTTGCCACACACTTGGCTTCACTTGGTTTCTCGTGTGCCTTCCAATCACAAACTCAAAATACATTATGATGCAAGCCACTGTTGAAAAATAAAAAATTTGTCAATGACAAACTTGTCATCTGTCAAAAATCACATGCAAAACACCCCAGCTGGGTAATAAGGCGCAAAGCGCTCATTTACATTTCATCCAGATGTGTTATTCATTTAAGATTGATACTGAGAGATATTGTCAGGTTTAATACAGAAAAAAGTACCCTTATCCAGAGAGGGCTGTGGATAGGAAGACAGCTGTCATTCAATCAAGATATACATTCCCACCACATTTCCACCAGAACATATGCTGACTTATTTAAATGAAACATACTACATATTGAGTGAGAGGATTCAGATTCCGCTAGATTGATTATTTACAATTAAACTACAAGACAGACAAAAGCCGAACAATATGGAACAACCACTTCCACCAGCCAGTGGACAACGACACCTGGATATCACCAAGAGTCAGACAAAAGCTGTTCACATTCCCATTTAGTGTCGTGGTGAGGAGAAGTCTTACCCTGACCTTAGGGCAAAAGAAGAAATAAATCAAAGACATATATTAATCAGCTGGACTGAATCCAAAATTAAAAAGATACAGAACATATTTATTTTAAAACCACATAACTGGCTGTGGGCATTGTGTCAGCAGTTGTCTGTAAGGATTTCAGTTGTGCTACTAATAAATGACTCTTGGCCAAGTCAACGGCGTGACTGCCGGCCCTCCCACCATTACCTTTCAGCAATCAGAAATGACTGGCTGGCCAATTAGGGTGCCCGACTACTGCCTATAGGATAATACTGTTTGTCCTGTTACATATTCATCAGAGCATGTTCTCAATCATCAGGCTTCAGTTTGTATGGGGCTAAAATCACCAGGGAAGCAGAGGGTTGGGTTTAGGTGATCAAATAACAACCACGTTCACTGCAATAGCCAACTTGAAGTGGGGGGAGTTCCAGTATGTCCTCTATTTATAACAGTAGGAACTCAACTAGATAAATGGAATGATGAGATTTTGCCATGAGTATTAACAGGAAGTAAACAGGACGCTGCACTGTTGCCATGGCGTTCCTTACAAATGGCTGATCACAGCTCCATTGTGTCTGTGCCACAGCTGCTCGCTCCACTGTGACTGTACTGGGCTAAATGAGAAACCTGTCATTGTTTGCTGGCTTTATCGAGAAGTGAAGTGAATGCAAACAGAGAAGAAATTCGCCTGAAAGCTGATGCTGCTTTTGCTGTTCAAACTCAGTTGTCCTTTGTCCCATTCTGCTGTCAGGCCATTGATACTCCATTCTCCATTCTCATACAAACTGAATGAGATACTGAGAAAATATTGCACATTGTGAAACAGTGCATAGGTCATAACATAAAATTTAAAAAATGCATTTCAACTGAGACAAAAAGTGTACAACATGAGAAGGTTTTGCTATTTATAACCATTTTGTTCTATTATCATTATTGTGATTATTATTATTACTGTTATTGTGACGCAGCTCAGCACAACAAGCATCTTTCCATAACCACTGTGCTATGTTGTCTTCCTGACATCTGCACCAGCTGTGAAATCAATAACACTCCCAGCTGAGATCTACTGGCGTGTCAGTAATCATGTCATCAGAGATGTTGAAATACTAGACACGGGACTGATGTCTCTCTCACTGAGTGTCTGTCTGCTTCCTCGCTCTGTCCCACTTTCACTGTCTGAGACTCTGGTTCTGTTTGCCACCTCCTTCCCGCTCTGCCGGCGCAGACGAGGCAGCCTTGATTGCGAAGCCACTCTTAGCGCAGATGGTGAAATTGTCAGGAACTTTTCTGTGGAGTGGAGATGAAATCTGACCAAATTAAAGGGCGGTTGCTTTGCTCAAAGAACTGGATGGGGAACTAATCACATCCAATTTCACTAATGAGACTCTTCACCGGCAATGCTAAGTAGGTCGTATATCACCTAGGAACACGTGGATGTGTAGGAGGAGAAAAACAAATTCAAGGTAGAAAAAAATGACTTTTCTATTTTCATTTCATTAGAAATTTGAGCTATTAAAGTATATTTTTAATCTTCTTGACTAGTTTTTAAATAAGATTCTGAGATCAAGTAACTTTTAAATGCTTATATAGTGCGAGAAATACAAAAATACATCCATCCTCCCGCACTTATGATTCTCCCTTTTTTTTCTAATGAGATTAAGACAGGGGATGTCTCACCTTGTTAAGCCCTTAGGCTGTGATTTCTGATTCGTGTGGACTACACAAATAATACAATTTTATATGATATTGATTTAAGTTAGATCCCAAAACTAGTTAGTTCTTATAAAAAACGTTCAGTTTGATCTAATAAGCGAGGCCAAAGACAGACTAGTTTTCCATTATACCGGCTCCCGTTTTCTCCTCATGGACAGAAGCTCGATGAGAATCAATATGATGCTGCTCAGACAAGGCTCTCACTCGACAGAGGCAGTGCTAACAGTCAACAGGTATGAGCACCATGCTGGAATAGAGGGTCATACAGAGGGTCAGTGTATAATTGTTTGTGTGATAACAGACAGGGACTAGTAAGGGGAGAGTGATGAAATAAAGTCAAGCTGAGTGATGATAAAAATGTCATTATAATCATTCTCAATAATACAGCGATGCAGGCCTTTATCTGCCAGTTCAAAACCAAACACAATGCTGTGAACTTTGTGCCACGAGGATGACAACGCCATCTCATGTTTCTCTGTCTGCTTCCTGATTAGTACAAAAAGGTGCATTACACAAAACAACTGAAATTATCAAAAGTGAAAACATTCATTCTACTGAAGGTGGAACAACTTATTCCTGCTGCAGGTGATATGTGGAGATTAGTAAGGCAGGTCACATTTGATTTAGGTTCATAGACCACTGAATGGGATAAGGATGAGAAACCAGTCAAACGTTTGTCACCTATGAGACTATGGTTGTTTCTGAAATCGCCCCCTAACCCCGACTCCCTACTCCCTACATAGGGGATATAAATGTAGTGCACTATGTAGTGAGCTCAACAGAAAAATCTTTCGGACACTTTGGGACACTACTCTCGGCGCCGGTAATTAACGTCATCGCTGTCGCACAATTAAAACGTACCACATTATTGTCGTCTCACAAAATACTTGTCGTCTCACAAAATACATTTTTATTAAATTAGAGGCTTTTGATTACTTTCCTGTACTTTTTATTGTCGTATTTTGTTATATTTTATAATATTTATGTAT
>JAFBJQ010000360.1:399-69300 GCA_016785345.1 Trinectes maculatus | reverse complement strand
GTATATTTCCCTCCCGTCCGTTCGCCATTTTCACTTCCGCGCAGCCCAGAGAATTTCTGGCAATGCATGATGGGATATCTTGGTCCTGTTAGTGACCATCGGATGTACACTACATTTCGCGGTGAATTGTGGGATACATTGAGTGCACTATATAGTGGACATGCTATGTACCCTAAGCTTTCGGACACCACTACAAAATGGCGTGCTCACTACATAGTGCACTATATAGGGGTTAGGGGGCGATTTCGGACACAGCCTATATCTCTGCAAGTCTTGTATCAAAAAAGCTACTACTTAAACAGGATGTCCTGAGCATACACTATAAAACTTGCGGTGAGTGTTGGTCCATGTATTGTAGGCATGGTAGCAGGTTATTTATTATACGTATACATTAAAAGAATTAAATCAATAGGTTACTTAGCAGCTTCAGATAATTATGCACCCTCTGTTTGTTTAATGGAAACAAACTAAGTCCTTAGTGTCACCAAGTCTGTCCTTGATTAGGGAAAAAACTGTAGATGACACAATGTTATTTTGATTAAGCCCCTGAGGTATGGCCTCTTCTACCAACTAGAGAGGAAAAAGTGAGTGGGAGAGGAGTCAGAGTGAGCTGTTGGGTATTATTATTATAATGCAGCAAAAAAAAGAACAAGGAGTATTACAGTAGCACTCTGTTGATAACAACCTGAAATTAACACACACACACACACACCATACCCACATTAGCAGTCAAGCACAATTTGAGATTTTCAAGTACTTGGCAGTACATTTTACTGAGGACCTGCAGTTACTGTCACAGCGTCAGACAGTCATCATGGATCAGGATAGAAATGCTAATCCCAGCTTCTGGGAAAATCAAAACGGACCGTGTACATTGCACTGCCATGTTCAAAGAAATCACACAGTCAGAACACAATGCAAATATTTTATATATTAATTTACCCTCATACAGAATTAAAGTGAGAAAAAACGAAATCAAATAAATATTTATTGTGCGCTCTCTCTCCCTCCCTCTAGCTTTCTCTCTCTGTGTCTTTTATGGCTGAATTACATGTGTTGATAGATGGCACTGTCAGATTCG
The DNA here is from genome assembly GCA_016785345.1 of Trinectes maculatus. NCBI lineage: Eukaryota > Metazoa > Chordata > Actinopteri > Pleuronectiformes > Achiridae > Trinectes > Trinectes maculatus. The sequence continues at coordinate 68,219 of JAFBJQ010000360.1, read as the reverse complement.
CTGCCTTGACAAAAATCAAGACTTATCACGTCTTCTTTTGGTGTGTTAAACTGAACAGAGTGTAAAAACGTTGCGGTATAAAATCCTTTGTTACTGTTATTTCAGCATATTTGCTCGCCCTCATGTGAATATAGAGGTTAAAGGTCAGTCGGATATGGGAAAACTGATTACAAGTAGTGGACAGTGTGATTACACAGTAAATTATCCTTTTAAATACCATGTAACTTTGGGAAGACAAGGAGGGAGCTGAAATCCGAAATAGGAAGAACTGGGTGGGGTTCATGTGATAAAAATATTGTTGGTGCTGGTAGTCAAGGCTGTCAATGTGTCAGCCGCAATTTGAGTGTGCATGACAAGCCTTCACATCTCCCGTAACTGGTTATGACACCGTATCCGGGCAATATGCAAAAATGGCTGCTTTCACAGCGGGACGCTATTTAACTATTTCAAAGCAGCTGCACAGTGAACAACATATGATGCTCATTCAAACATGAAAGTCAGCCAGTTTATCCATTACTGTACTATGATGGAAGTTTAACATTCCCAGGATGTTTGTTAGTCTCTGGCTTCATTTAATCCAACACTGGCCATCCTCTATGAAGCTCACTCTCATGTGTCCACACATGGTTTTCTGTAGATAAGCCGCAACGGTAAAACTCCCATAATCCACCGGGGGCCTCATCACTTTGCAGTGTGATGCCTTTCAGAGCCAGTTCATCATTGGCAGGGCTGACAGACATTTTCAAGGACCCTCGCTGATGAGGGGAAAAGTCGACCAACCTTCTTCCTGCACTCCACTTAATCACAGGTAGATCAAATTGCAATAAAAAACAATAATCAGCTACTCACCCAGTTGCGGGGAGAGACTGTTTAAGTAGTGCCAACCATTACAGATAATCATGGAGTGCTTCCAGAGAGACACCAGTCTTTAACAATCTTTAACGTTGTAGTCCTCAGGAAACAATCGACAGAATTTTCTTTTCTTTTTTTTTTTTTACTGTGGCCTACCCTGCATACACTGCTGGATAAATGTCCCTGCTAACCGTGGCACAAATCAAACGAGTGACTTATATTTTAGTTAAATGTCTTTCAACTCACAAAACGAGCTTTTATGTAATTCAGCCAAGTGTCTGTCTGTTTTTGCTTGCTATCTTGTAAGCTGCAAAGAAGTTGAAAACCTGACTCTCCATCCACCTTTTAAGAGGAAGCCTGTGACTGTATTAATGTCTGTGTCTCTCAAGAAGTTGCTAAGAGGAATCTTTAAGGATCGAGAGCAACTTTTTTCAACATAAGATAAAATTAACAATTCTACTATGTCACAGTGACAACATCTGGTCATTCCAAAATCTTTTTAGTATAGCTACAATAAAGAATTCACAACAAAACTTTGTCCTACGACATAATTAGCAATAAATAAATAAATCATCCCTTTTTATTGCCTATTATTGTTGGCATTAAACTGATACTTGTCAGTAGGACGGTGGTTTCATCCACCTAGAGCTAATTTGGCTTTGGTGTGGCTGTTGGATGCTAAAAATCAAATCAAAAATAAAATCAAAACAATCCATGCACTTGATTCATATGCTGTGTATCAGAGGCCTCGCAGACATCTTTTTTAAATGGACTTCAATAAACGGAGCCATTCATCAGCCAACTGTGCCAAGTCTCATCATCATATCATTTCTATTCAACAACTTTGGCAATTTTCAAAATTAGGAATGCAAACTGAGAATTTCTCGCACAGACTGAAACCCACAGGGCCTCTAAGGATGACAGTGCCTCTGAGTCGCAAACTAATTGATGATCCTGTCCTCTCAGCTCTCCCTCACAGGGCTCAGGGGCTGGACGGGGGTTGGGGAACCCTGTGGGAGTCAATAAGCTGAGATATCTGACAAACACTGCTGACGATAGCTATAACATGAGGGGATAGCTGGACTGAGTACATGTGAGTGTGCAGGACAGATGGAGAGAACTGGTAGTTAGAGAGTGGAGACCATACCAGAGATCTCCTGGATGGAGCCAGAATAACAGACACGCACACACACACACACACACACACACACACACACACACACACACACACACACACACACACACACACACACACAAACTAATTCAGTCCAATTCAGAGTCCACAGGTAGGCAAATATTAGCTCAGTCAAATTCATTCAAAGGACTCGTCTCCATCAAATGTCCTCCAAATACTCTTATGTCCATGCACAAATTTGGGAAATTAGGCATTGGGTGTTTGTCCACTTGTCATTAGTGGCCTTAGGTGTCTGTGAACAGTTCTTAATTATCAGTCCTGTATATATATTATATTATATTATATTATATTATATTATATTATATTATATTATATTATATTATATTATATTATTCTACTTGTATAATTAATAATTATAAGTCATGTTGTTAATGTGTTGTGTACACGTGGCATCCATTGCACTTCTGTCCATCCCTGGGAGTGGGATCTCACACATGAGTGTCTCCTGGAGGTTTCTGCCTTTTTTTCCTCTGTCTTTTTTGGCAGTTTTTCCTCACCCTTGTTGAGGGTGTAGGTCAGAGGTCAGAGGATGTCACACCCTGTACTCTTTGTTAAAGCCCTATGAGGCAAATTGCAATTTGTGAATATGGGCTATACAAATAAAATTTGATTGATTGAATTTGATTGATATACAGTTTATGTGGCATCATCCACAATGACAGTTAACACCTGCTCCAACAGTGCAGTCTTCTATACTTAAAAAATGAAATGACAATTTTTCTTTACCACAGTCAATCAGTAGGGTTTTGAATTATTTCTAAGCATTGACATAAGCAAGATCCAATTAGGAATCAACTCTGGCAGTGGGTCACTGAGTTTTGTTTTTTAAAAAAAGCCAAAAAATGCTATACAATGCTGTTATATCAGAACGGTCTGCTACAAAGGAACTCCCAAAGGTAAATACAGCGATGCCATGTATCACGCAGACACAGTCTCTGCAGCTGCCTGCTCGCGAGTCGCGAGTGAATAAAACATAAGGACTGCACAGAAAGAAGAAGTGAGCTGCACCTTAACACAGAAAATTATGATTCAACCTATTTTTCTGTCTCCACACTGCACATCATGAAATATTCTGCTTTATCTCCGAACCAAAGAAATGTTGTTGGTTTTTTTCCCCTTGTCTTTTTATATTTATGTTCTGGCAGAGACAAATGCACATTTCTAATAACTACACGCTTTGATGTCGTCAATCTCATATCAAGAAGCTGTGGTGACTTGACAGCAGATTTCTAATAAGCAGCTGTAGCTTATTTTTCAGCCTTTATAGAATCTTTCATCTCACTGGTATTTTGTATTTTCCAGGAGCAGCTATGATACAGAAAACAGAAGCTGACATGGAGGCATGTTTTATTTATGCCAGGACAGGTGGTGAGTGAGGCCGTGTAGGAAAGAAATAGGCCAGAGCAAAACACAGCCAGGAAATTTCCTCTTTACGTTACATCATGACTCAATTGCAAACATATACATGTAAACACAGTTTTTACTGGGGTCAAAGGATCGTTTGCATGGTGCAGAGGCATCACAGATATAAAAGTGTACCTCAGGTATTGATTTGTTTCAGCTGCATAATGGCCAAATCATTTACATTCCGCTAAACAGTTAAAAATGCCATAAAAGCAAGGCACAAAGTATATACAGAGTATATACAGAGTATATACAGAGGATATACAGAGGGGTCAAAAAGTCTTTCTCATGATGGAAAAGCATCATCCACTAAGATATCTGAGCAATTTTACCACCAATCAGCTCATCTGAACTCAACACTCCACCCACAAGCACAGATGGGGCAATGAAAACCTGTGCACATCTTGTTTAATACGTCAGTCAATGCAAATGCATACTGTTATATTGTTGGCTATGTCATATTTGTCCATTTTCGTAGTGACATGATTTTTTTTTACACAACATTAAAGCTCTTTGGTTCACTGTTACACACACAGACACACACACACACACACAGTCTTAGTCAGCAGCACCGCGTCGGTCGCCTGCTGAAACATACTAATGTTTTTTTTAACCACTCTCAGGAGGACAGAATTCAGCATAGTGTGTGTGTGTGTGTGTGTGTGTGTGTGTGTGTGTGTGTGTGTGTGTGTGTGCTCATACAACCAGCGTGTGCACTTCTCAGCAGGCAGCCAGAGGTCAGTTTAACACTGTCACTGCCCTGTGCACCAGCTGCTTAGCACATTACAGACACTGCTCTCATTCATGTAACAAATCCATTCTGATGCCTGCTCCATTTTCATTCAGCTTTCTCTGGGCTCCACACCACATCATGATTTTGGTCAATAGGCCCTTCAACACTGTGTTGGTAATAAGGAGCCTGGTTTTGCCTATATAAGTTTAATACTCTGTTTTTACTGTAACTGCCAGTGTGTTTTATCTACACCTCCTTTGCTATTAACTACGTTTTAATATTTTAACAAAATAAAAGTTAATGGCTTTTACCTGGTTCCCTTCAGTCTCTTCCTGTTAATGACCCCTAATGTTTTTATACTTAATTTAAGTACTGTACGTAAAAGCTGCTAAGAAAAAAAAGACGTTTAAAGTCAATAATGCAAAAATGACAAACGCAGCGGTTCTGTTTTAATCAGGCGAGCTGGCGATGTCTGAGACGAGCGCAGAGAGGAGCCGTGAGGAAATCCCCTATTCGAAACACCATGGCAGCACTGAGACGCCAGCAGCTGCTGTTAGAGCACCTGATGGTGTGCCAGAGAGCCTGGCTAAGCAAAAACCAACTGATGGCACAGGTCTGTGTTGCATGAAGAAAAGCTCATTATTCCAAGGTCAAATTCATCGTGAGGAAGTGGACTGAAACAACACGACTGCTGCAGCGGATTCAGTTTTAAGGAGCCAACTTACATGGAAACAATCAGTCATCATTATTGTATTGTGTCTGGTATCTAATTGTGTCTAAAGAGTATTTCTGGTATTTATTAGATTTGACATTAACAACTGATCACCATTACGAACCTTATAGCACCTATATAGAATACAATATTATGTACGTTCATTTTAACGTCTGTAAAAAGCAGCATTGGACAGTTAAGAACAATAGAAAACATATGCTACTTTCTACATCCAATCCCACAATGCAGACGCTTTGATGTCGTCAATCTCATATCAAGAAGCTGTGGTGACTTGACAGCAGATTTCTAATAAGCAGCTGTAGCTTCTTTTTCAGCCTTTATAGAATCTTTCATCTCACTGGTATTTTGTATTTTCCAGGAGCAGCTATGATACAGAAAACAGAAGCTGACATGGAGGCATGTTTTATTTATGCCAGGACAGGTGGTGAGTGAGGCCGTGTAGGAAAAAAATAGGCCAGAGCAAAACACAGCCAGGACATTTCCTCTTTACGTTACATCATGACTCAATTGCAAATATATACATGTAAACACAGTTTTTACTGGGGTCAAAGGATCGTTTGCATGGTGCAGAGGCATCACAGATATAAAAGTGTACCTCAGGAGGGTCACATGCCGCTGTTCTGACTTGGGATGTCTGTTGCTATGTCTATTGCAATTTACTATTACCTGACTGATGTGCTGTTTTTGTTTATTTATTTATTTATTTTTTGTCTCCGATTTGTTTTGTCTATATTCTTTTTCAATTGCGTATTTCCGTCCTAGTCCTATTTTTTTTAATTTTTATTTATTTATTTATTTATTTATTTATTTATTTTGGAAATTATTTAATTATTTTCATTGTGGTTGTTCTAGTTTTACTTAATCTGTTCGGGTATGCAACAATGACCAATTACTTGTTTGATTGTTGTCTTAAAAAGAAGAAGTGTATACTAGTGTATACTTAATTATCTGCATATGTTTTGATGCAATTGTATACACCTGCAAAACCCAATAAACAAAGTTGGAAAAAAAAAATGAATAAAAGTGTACCTCAGGTATTGTTTTGTTTCAGCTGCATAATGGCCAAATCATTTACATTCTGCTAAACAGTTAAAAATGCCATAAAAGCAAGGCACAAAGTATATACAGAGTATATACAGAGGATATACAGAGGGGTCAAAAAGTCTTTCTCATGATGGAAAAGCATCATCCACTAAGATATCTGAATAATTTTACCACCAATCAGCTCATCTGAACTCAACACTCCACCCACAAGCACAGATGGGGCAATGAAAACCTGTGCACATCTTGTTTAATATGTCAGTCAATGCAAATGCATACTGTTATATTGTTTGCTATGTCATATTTGTCCATTTTCGTAGTGACATGATTTTTTTTTACACAACATTAAAGCTCTTTGGTTCACACACACACACAGACACACACACACACACAGTCATAGTCAGCAGCACCGCATCGGTCGCCTGCTGAAACATCCTAATGTTTTTTTTAACCACTCTCAGGAGGACAGAATTACGCATAGTGTGTGTGTGTGTGTGTGTGTGTGTGTGTGTTCATACAACCAGCGTGTGCACTTCTCAGCAGGCAGCCAGAGGTCAGTTTAACACTGTCACTGCCCTGTGCACCAGCTGCTTAGCACATTACAGACACTGCTCTCATTCATGTAACAAATCCATTCTGATGCCTGCTCCATTTTCATTCAGCTTTCTCTGGGCTCCACACCACATCATGGTTTTGGTCAATATGCCCTTCAACACTGTGTTGGTAATAAGGAGCCTGGTTTTGCCTATATAAGTTTAATACTCTGTTTTTACTGTAACTGCCAGTGTGTTTTATCTACACCTCCTTTGCTATTAACTACGTTTTAATATTTTAACAAAATAAAAGTTAATGGCTTTTACCTGGTTCCCTTCAGTCTCTTCCTGTTAATGACCCCTAATGTTTTTATACTTAATTTAAGTACTGTACGTAAAAGCTGCTAAGAAAAAAAAGACGTTTAAAGTCAATAATGCAAAAATGACAAACGCAGCGGTTCTGTTTTAATCAGGCGAGCTGGCGATGTCTGAGACGAGCGCAGAGAGGAGCCGTGAGGAAATCCCCTATTCGAAACACCATGGCAGCACTGAGACGCCAGCAGCTGCTGTTAGAGCACCTGATGGTGTGCCAGAGAGCCTGGCTAAGCAAAAACCAACTGATGGCACAGGTCTGTGTTGCATGAAGAAAAGCTCATTATTCCAAGGTCAAATTCATCGTGAGGAAGTGGACTGAAACAACACGACTGCTGCAGCGGATTCAGTTTTAAGGAGCCAACTTACATGGAAACAATCAGTCATCATTATTGTATTGTGTCTGGTATCTAATTGTGTCTAAAGAGTATTTCTGGTATTTATTAGATTTGACATTAACAACTGATCACCATTACGAACCTTATAGCACCTATATAGAATACAATATTATGTACGTTCATTTTAACGTCTGTAAAAAGCAGCTTTGGACAGTTAAGAACAATAGAAAACATATGCTACTTTCTACATCCAATCCCACAATGCAGTTCTGCATCAATACCTTGTGTTGTCGCTGCTTAGCACTGACTTAATGTGATGCATGCTGGACCTTATACAGTACATGCTGATTAGAATTAGTACCCATTTGCATCATTGTGTCCATCTAAACATGTATAATTGAACTTGCCACTGTGTTACAATGACTGGTAAGTGTCAGAAATATACTGCACATTAACTCGTTAACAGTGAAGTGTCACTTGTTTAGGGAATAAATATTGGCTATTGTTTTGGTATTGAGATAATGGCATCTATTCAAGCTGCTTTGTTTTCATGTCTGAGACTGTGGGATGCTGTTGGGTTTTCTACTAATCACCTCTAATGTTTATCCATACAGAGCTTGCCATCACTTACTCAGGCAGTTTATGTTTTGCATGTATCCCAGCCTATTTAAGACTGGAATGGGTCATGTCTGTGACGATACTATGGTAATACTGATCCAGGTACACGTCTATGGCTGATGATCTGGGTGTTCAGGCCTGCTGATGCATTTCAATAGCAGGTATGGACTACAGCTGCGTAAGTCAGCTAATACAGATATATGGATAGCTTTTCCTGAGCTGTGCCAAGGTTGTTCTTCCCAACCAACGAGCTGTGCAAATGGTCATTCAGCTATTAAACCCCCGACACGATTCTTTCTTCCATTTTTTAATTTCAGTTTTTCTCTTCCCTTCCTTTATCAATCGCTCTTTCTGTTTTTGTATGAATAGGTCCCAATCTCTATCTCATTTCTCCACCCATCTCCTCCCTGGCTAAAAATAAATGGCATCTGGATAATAGTGCCCTCGCACTCCGCTCCCCTCACCTGATTAATGCCAGTAACCGCAGCAGCCTGCCAGCGCCGAGGCTCAGCACAATACCACATCTAACACTTTGGAGCCCAATGATCATTTCATGCTTGGTCAGCTGGTATATGGAGCGTGACGCCAGTTGAGGGTTACAGGGGAGCAAGGTCGGTCGAAGTTGATTAGCAGCCAGTGAGCAGGGTTGCCCAGCAAGAGGTCACCTGATGGCTGCTTTCGGGTTATTTGCTGGCATTTTTTCTAGCCCCATCAAAAATAACAAACAATAAAAACAGCAACAATAGACGTGAAGTGAATTTAAATGGCACTTCATCAGAATGGCTGACAAAAAGTTTGCAGTAGCTGCTCTCGACAGGTTGCAAGGTGTGCACTCTCCGTGTACTATTCACAATCACACCTTCAGTCAATTTAGAGTCTCAGATAAATGCAGCCTTCACTCTGCATGTCTGTAAACTGTGGGAAAGAAAACCCACGCAGACAGGGGGCCCACTGCTGTGAGGCGCCAGTGTTTACCACTGCACCACCCACATTCCTTCTCTGTCAGCTGAAATCACTGCTGTTTAATTAAAACACGCTTGTTCACAGTCCGACTTCACATTTATATTTCTATTACATTTATTTTCAGTGCACACCATCACACTATTGATTTTAAATGGCTTTCTGATAAATATTTAAATATTTATGTACTCATCTACTCTTGCCCTTTGGGTATATCTCAACATTTAGGGTCTGTAACAAAACTGCCCTTTTGCCTTCCTGTGCCACCTATTCTGACAAAATAAACACCTTTAAGAGTTGTTTGGGAATGTATTCAAATTCACATTTACAGACACATTTTGTGGTCACGTGCATCATCTTTGCTAAAATGCCTTTGAGATGTATTGACACCTTGACCAGGGTCCGTCTGTGGGAAGCTGAACCGACGGGTCATTATTTAGAAGGGCACACAAAGCCCAAGATCTCTGTGGACCTCTGTGATAAAACGGTTGTCATGCGTTAAAACAGCAGAGTGGTGCACAGCGCCCTCTGTGATTGTCAAATGAAAGATGTATGGTGCTACTAGGACTCCTCGGACCCTTGAGGCTTGTCATTTGTGAAACTGGGCTGCAGAAATAAATAAAATAAAAAATCTGACTTGACTTGATTGAGAGACAGGGGAAGGCGGGCCTTGGTCAAAGAGGTGACCTTGAGCTCAAGTGTCACTGTAACTTCAAACTTCTTTGTTTGCAGAGATGGGAGAAACTGCAAAAACCAAAAGTGTAACATATAGGACTCTTACTCTACAAGTGGCGGCATTATGTGCATTTGAGCTACTTCAATGAATCAATATACAGCCTAAATAAAATGTGCAAAAATGATTTATCCTGTTTTTCAACTTATTTCCTTGCATCACAGAATATTCATACATCTGGAGATTGTTACAAACACTTGTCATCTAGTTTTGCATCATTACAAGCGATGGGTAAAATTCACAGTATAAAATACACTAACAATACAGTGAAAGTACTTCCTTGTTGTGTGCATTACTGTACTGATGATGTCACAAGCGGCCAAATGTTGAAAGCTTCTAAATCATCCTCTCTGACACTGCAGCTGACAGTCTCTGGGGAGCGGGACGCTGTGAGTGATGTGTTCAGTGTTCAGTTAAAATCCACTGGTGCGGTGAGTCGAGAATACAGAAGAAGAAGGGGAATGTGTCTAGTAATTCATTGACAGGGGAAGCGTACACACGGTTCAACCTGTCCAGTCAGGTCTCTGGAGAATAGAATGGGTCAGAATTGAGTTCAAAGGTCAAATGAGTGACAGTGACCTCAAGTTGACACCCATCTAGAGTTTGACACTCGCGTTGATAATATAGCGGATGCAGTTATGAGGCTTTGCACATTTCAGGTACTGCGCCATAGTCAGATACATTTGTCTGGCATCACTGATGTTCACCTCTGGTGGAACAATCAGGAAGCTTGTAGTGAAGGACAACAGTCAGTCACAGCTATGGATGCACAATTACACCTCTTTAACCCCTGAACCGACCTCTGTGTTTTTCACTTATCAGATTAAAAAAAATATTTTATTAAATATTTATATTTATCTATAAAATAACATATATTATCAAATCGAAAAGTTACAGCTGCTGCACAGGCTGCTAATATTCTTTGGCACAGGAGGGGTTAATTTACACTTGAAGGGATGAAATGAACGCTGCGGTCTGAGGTCAAGGTAAAATTACTGCTTTGTCCCTGTGTAAATCACTCAGGTGCCATTTGAAATAATTGCACTTTCATGCCATCATTGGACAGTGCTATGTATCAGCGCTTTAGTATATTACCTGGATCAGAGGCACAAACAACAAGGATCAGTATTCCCCACGGCACTTTCTCTGGCCACACAGAATGTGTTTACCTGGTAAACAGTGGGTCGGCAGTGTGGCAGAGCAGCTGTCCTTGAAGTGATGACCTGGGCTCAGCTGGAGAGAACTGCTTAAGGCCTCAGCTGACCTTATGTTCTGACCTCCCTGAATGAGGAACAACAAAAAGAACTGTCTCATCAAATCAGCATTTTCATTTACACACATAACTGGTGACGACAGCTGTCACTCACATATGTCTATACAGTCAATCTAAATATAGACAGACGACAGAGGCTGAGGTTGGGAGGTTCTCTGAAGGAGACGGTGACTGGAGGCAGTGCACAACTTCAGATGTGCCGTAGTGCAGCACCTGACACCGTCTAGACTATCAGCCTCAGCGGATGTCTGGCGACACAGATTTAGGTTGTTTTGCTCTGTTTCCAGACATCTGGGTTGGCCAATAATAGCCACCGTCCTTCTTTCTGAAACCTCAGCAGGGAGTCGCAACCCCTGAACTGATTTAAACGTCCCTGTGTTGCCTGGAAAGCAGGCCGTCGGAGGTGACTCCTCAAACTAAAAATATTCATTTGTCTTATGGTTAAAAAGCTCATTTCCTATTTTAGAGCGTTTGTTTTTTCCTTCTCCTCTGGGGAGGGGTTGCTGTAAATTCTGCATTGTCACAGTAATAATGCCTCGTAAGGAACGAGTTTTCATATTATGTGGTTTTATGTGGATCAGTGTTGTGATGCATATCTCACTATTTTGTCTGGATCCATTGTGTCTCCGCAAAGGAATCTGCACAACAAATGAATATTGCATATTGCACGTTTTCATGCAACTACATGAGGATGGATGCACTGATGCCAGTAAAAGCAGGAAAGGAGAAGAAAAAGTGCTGACTGCAAACACTGATTAAAACATTGCTGCTTTCAATATATTAAAAAAAGACAGAAAAAATGAAACGTGCACTTTCAGTTTATTTTTTTTAACTTTCTCTGACTTGATTGGTCATAATGTTTAAAAGGGAGAAAATCAGATGCCTGACTTGTAACTTGTGTAGCCCTGCTGCCCCAAAACATCCAGATTCAGGCTTTATAAAAACTAACAGCCAAATCAATGGTCTCAGTTAGATGCCAGCTCAAAACAAAGAGGTCAATGGTGATGAATGCTTTTGTGCGTCGGTTCAAAGCAAGTCTCACACACACACACGCACACACACACACACACACTCCTGTACCTGCCCTCCATCTCATCCTCCCCCGGACTCCTCATCTTCACATACTTCCCCTGCGAACTGATGATAGAGTCTGTCTTTTCAGACCCCCATTCTCCAGCAGCGGTTTATGAGAAATAAAGGATGTTACAACATGTAATTAGCTGAATGGAAATCTCAAATGAATCGCACTAATCCAACCTGACACGATCTTCTTTTGCCACGTCTCTGAGCACCAACACAATTATAACAAAGCAACAAGAAATAAAGGATTACTGCAAGGTCCAGAAGACACAAGAGCAGCCTGAGTGCAGGAGGGAGGTCATCCTGAATCCATTTCATGGTCCTGTACAGTACGAAGGAAGAGCAGGGGGGGTAAGATTTCCCTAGCGCCTTATGCTGATAGCTGAAAGCATTCACTGCAAAAATACCCTCACTGCCTTTATCACATTCAAATCGATGGACGGACGGATGGACGGATGGACGGACAGACAGAAAAATATAAAGAGAAGGAAGAAAGAAACTACTAAACCAACCTCACTTGATTTAGCTACCTGGTTTAGTATATTCTTAAAAGTTACAAGCCCCTAAAATATTCATGCATGGCCAACCCAGACAACATGCATTTTTCCATGTAAAGTATGGAAAAATAAACCACCTTGTCCCTTAAGAACATTAATACTACCTGATTTAATTATTCCCATCACAGCTCAGCTATTGATTCAGTCAATTACAATAGCCCTAATGGTGGCAATTGATTTAATTAATGTTTGCATAATGTTTGGTGGGCAGGTTCACATGTAAATGAGGGTTTTGTTATTGTAGTAGTCAGTATTTTATTCATGCTTTTTATTGACGCCTCTGATGCTTAAGCTTTTCCCACGCCTTGATCCCACTGGTTTCTGGGGAATAGACTATATGTGTACCATTCCTAACTGCAGTTTAGCAGACTTTTGTTATTTTATGAAAATACAAAACAGAGAAAGATCAATGCTGTTATTTTAGCGCATGCAAAAAACAAACCGCAACCATGGGTTCCACTACGAAAGGCTATACAAAGATATTTCCAGTTTCAGGTTTCCATTTTCCAAAATGTCAGTAAGACACAACCTGTTAAACGAATCTGTGGGAGTCGAGACAAGATCTGAAAACCAAGAAGAATTGCACATCTGCTGTATGGACGGGAAAAGGAAAATCCCCATGTGATCGGAAAAGACCTGCAGGAATGTTAAGCTGACAGTGGATGCTGAAGTGCTGTACACAAAATGTATGAATTGATTAAACTGTGGCCACAGTTTGGTCTTGGTCACAATAACTAACGTGTGTCTGAAGAAGTGTGTGATGAAAAGGAACCATCAAAAGAACAGAATGATGCAACTCTTCCGTAGCCTTTATTTCAGTACCATGGACAGCGCAGTCTGTCGGCTGTACTGCATGCCACTACACCTCATCACTATATTTCCCACAGTGGGGTTTTCCACAGAGAAACAAGGGGGCAGTCACTGAGAGTGACAGTCACTGAGAGCTCCAACCCCTTAAACAGCTGTTTCTAGGATGGATGGATGCAGGGACGGATGGATGATTCCAATGGTCCCATTATTCGGACGACAATAGAAAAAAATGGCACTGAAGCAGCAGAAAGTCTCATCAATTGAACCCAAAGGTTTAAACTGAGCATGTTAGGATGTTGATGGCCTATTAGCCTGGAATGAAATGTTTTTTCTCCTTAAGAACCAAGAGCTTTGATTAACATCATTGCGTTGTGTGTGTGTAATGTGTGTGTGTGCGTGCGTGCACAAATGTAGCCCCAGATCATTTGCGCTGAAGCTGCATCGCAAATGAGGCTTAAAATAGCTGTAACTATGGTGGCAGGGATGCTACCTGTTAATTGCTTGCCTGTTAGAAGGGGTGCTAATAAGGGGTGAGGGCGGGGTGGGTGGGTTGGAGGTTGGGGTGGTGGTGGGTGGTGTATTAGAGGAGAGGACGAGATCTGGTTTCATGGTAATTAACTTATGTTTGCTTGTACACTTTTGTGACGTTTGTGACTTGTTAATATTAAGTAAAGTAAGTTTTATGTGGTTCTCCTGTTTTAATTCTGCAGGTGAGTGACATGATCTTATCACACCTTTCAGCCGGAAGGATGAACAATCCACCTCATGATCTCCAGTATCTGCATTGCAACTTTACATCCAATTCCTCCTTCAAACACATGGGAAGCAAGGTGTTACATCAAGGCTGTTTGACAGCTACACAAGGTTCTTCTTCTGGTGAACACAGCAAATCAGTCCATAGTAACATTTACGTTAAAATCTTTGTTTAGTTGCTTCTGGTGGCCAGTGGACAAGTTTCAAATTGTGATTTTGTTGCTGTCTGCTTCCACAGCCTCTCAGCATACGGCAGCTTTGTGCAATGATATGAGCTGTTCTATTCTTAACCTCATCAGAAGGTTCTGCTATGGATCAGTCTTTAATTTGCAATTCCTTAAACTTCCTGAAGCAGAGGACAACGGAGGTGCTGTCAAAAACACACATCCACAGAGAGCGAGAGAGGGATAAAGACGCAGCTTCCAGCTGGTCTCAGCTGAGTTGGAGTCCCTCAGCTGTCATGGCAACAAAGGTCAGGATCACACCAAACGATATTTTTTAATTACAAGATGTCACTACTACATTATCATTCGAATATGGCCTACAATTTAAACAAAATAACTGGAAAATACATGTAAATAAATGCATATTTATACATACCAATGTTATGCATACAAAGAGCTAGTTCATGATGGGCAGTGTGGTGTGTATGTGGCACTTTGCTGTCAATAAAACAACTTTTTCACCACGTCAGCTTTATAGTGCTGACACTAATGCAACTATGCTATTATAACAAAATACATGCACAAAATAAATACGGCTTTACCCACACAACTTTCTGTATGCTGCCACGTATAAAGGCAAAATGTGCCTCTGAACAGGAAAACAGGAGTCTTTGCTTCCTCCAAATCTAAAGTTCCAATATTTAACCTATAATTACTCTTATTCATAGTGATTTTCCTGCCTGCCACCCCCCCACTCCCCGCCGTACAGGCAACAGCACATTAGCACAGCAATGCAAAATGCTGATTCAATAAATCAGTCTGTCTTGTGGTACAAACACGCTCTCAAATGAAGGATTAAATAAGTAAACATGTGATGAAGCATCATGTCGATAAGAGCATATGACAGTGGAGGCTTATAAATGACGTTTGTCCTTCATGTGGCCTTGCCAGTCCTCCTCAGCTGTCCTCTCATCCTCCCCCTCGGGTGAGTTATACCTTCTGTCTTTATATTCATACAGCAGCCATCACAGGGGCATGAGTATCTATGACGGTTTGGAGATTGATAGAAAGGCATTACTGTATTTGGTTATGTTACTGATGATAATTAAACCCATTACTTATACAAACTAGTTATGTAGGAGGCAATGTGCTGTGTACATGAAGGTTATAAAGGTCATTCTTCATCGCTGTATTTAACTTCATTACTGTATTTAACACTGTAACATAAACAATCTTGTGATTTACCGCTAAGAGAAGCTGAGCAGGGCGATGGAGGGTTAGTGTTCAAACTTTTGGCTTTAACAGCCGTACTTTTGAGACACACTGCAATTTTTTTTTTCCTCCCTGTGAGGAAAGCCGTCGAAAAAACCAATTTGGTCCGGTTCAGCGGGCGCGCTAATGGCAGCTCGTTCCACCGACGGCGCTGGGCTTTGTTTGTGCCGTCAACTCGTTGTTTCTTTTGCTCACGAGAGACTGTCTTGACGTGCCTCCTTCTCTCAGCCCATAGCATCCTCCTCCATTTCTTCTATTCTATTGTCACTTTGCGGGAAGTGACAAAAACACATCTTATTATTGGACACAGTATCATTTTCAGGCATGTTAACCCTGCTTCCTCTCTCTGGTGGTGTGCATAAGCCACTACAGCCCTGCAGTGAAGGCTTTAAAAACATGCTGTTCTCCGATGCAAGCACCTGCTGTCTGTAAGGCCTGACAGGCCATGTTGAGGAGATGGATTTGGGTAATGGTCCAGCAACAGTCTGGGCATTAAGCTGTCACACAGAGGAACCCACAGAGACAATGGGATATAGAACAGGACCCAGGACTCCCACAGACCTTTTGAATTGGCGAAGTGCTCATTTTACTGATGGCTGCTGAGAAACAGCCAGGGAGATAAAAGCTTTGTCGCAGTTCATTGGGAAAAAAATAAATAAAATGCCAGTGTGATAAAATGGCATTTTCACTCAGTGATCAGGAGAGATCTTTTGGTAAACCCAGTCATCTTGGACAGATTGTTTTTAAAATAATAAATGTTATTTATACACAACGTTCCATCCTGGGTTGAAGGCCCGGATGGTGGTGTCAGGCCTTAGCCAATGAAGATCTGGGCGATCTCAATGATGGTGACGTGGAGTATCTTTAGCATTGTTGAGTTTGTACTTTTGCTGGTGTTCTAGATGTTGCATAGCTATATGAATTCTGCAAGAATCTTTACATTTATGTTGTAAATTACATTGCTGAGGTCAGTAATGCTTGCAGGTTATCTACCATCTACCTCCAACAGCAACATCAAGTCATCTGCAAAGTCTAGACTGTCAAGCTGCATCTAGATTTACTATTCTTTTGTGCCATAGTCCTCAGGTGTCAAAGCAGTTTTCTAGTTTCTTTCATGCTTAGGCATGTGCGTGGTGGAAGTAGCTTTATCATGCTATTGTTGTCACAAGATTCAAGTCACAAAACTGTTGTGCATAAAAATATTTTGCAAAAAAACCCAAAACAGACTTTGTAAAAAACGGTTTGTTCAACCTTGGACAATCAACAAACAATTTAGTAAAAAAAAAAAAAAAAGACTAAAAGCGGACGTTTGTTGTTGTCTTGAAACTATACAGAGGAAATATCCACATAGAAGCTTTAAATGAAAAAAAAACTTGGAAAATACATCTACTACAATGTGTTGTTTGTGTTGTTTCTCATGTAATGAAGCCACTCAATTTACAGAGCCCAAAACATTCATGTGTTCTTACTGTCAACCAGGTCATTCACTCAACCTTTCAAAGAAGACTTGAGTATAAATAACAGGCAGAAACTTTAACATCCACTATTACACATTCGACATAAAGCCAGGAGACCCTAGCAACGGTTGCTACGCTACCATACATCTAGCCATCTCTGTGCATGACTTGAACTGAATTCAACCTTACATGTTGTGTCATCCTCTGGAGTGCTCTCAAGGCTCATAATACACTGCAGGGTGAGAGTTTGAAAGTAGATCTAACCTTGGCTTTCTCATGATTGACTGAGTGATAGCTCTGCATAATTAAGCTTGCTGAAAACAAAGAGAGGAGGGGCTCACTAATAAATAACGATAACGTTCACTTCATTAAACATCAAGTCTATGGCTACAGAATGGTATAAAAGGAAAGCAGATCTAGATCTAGTAAATCTATGATGGTCATTCGGACCATCATAATAAACGTTCCCTTGAAGTCCTCATGTAGCACAACACGTGGCAACAAGGCCACAGCATCGTCCAGTGAGGAACAGCGAGAAAGACGGATAGAGGGGTCCTGTGTCAGTCTGGAGAACCCTGGTTATATTTACAGTCAGATCGATTGTTGCTCTGTGCGTTTCCAAATGAAAAGAAATTCTGACTGCTTCCCTGACATTTACACTCATTGGGTGGCTGCATGGCTGACTAAGTTTTTGGCAGCCCGACAAACTCATGACACCGCTGTGTGTTATTTTGTGTCCGCACACAGCCTTTCTGCTACATGTGAGAGTCAGAGTTTTTGTCTCACATAATGGGCCTGTATCCTTCCACTGGACTGTGACGTGTAGCAGTTTCTCTTTGACTGAGGCCCAGTTGCTCACCAGACGGGTGTGAAGATTGCGGCCGATTTTCCCTCGCTCGCCCTGCGTTCTCCTTTTCTCCTACGTATTATTACAAGAGCTCCTTTATTATCATCGCAACAGGAAATGGAAAATACGTATTACAGAAGCCATTTTCCAGCCACTGAAATGATATCAGCACGAGCTGCCGCAGTGCATGCGTAATGGCCGCATGTGATGTGGACGTTTTTGTTTTTTGGTTTGTGTGCAACCTTTTCTTTCTGCATAGGGTTTCCTGTGGGACCGTAGCATTGTATTTTCTATGGTTTTTGTTCTGCTGCCATGGTTTTAGTGCAGGAGGCTTGGGGGGACCGCGGGGTGCAGAGGCAAAAAAATCAATAGCTTTGCAAGCAACAACATTTCACCAGCGACAAGTGCATTCATCAAGTAAAGAACGGCCCTATTCAGCCAGTGAATCTCCCTCATATTGCTCTTCAAAGCTGCAAATGTGTTGTCCTCTAGCCTGTGATAAGCCTGGGGGAGGTCCCCCCTCCCTCGTCCACTGCCTTTAGTTTTATTCAACTACCAGGAATCACATATCAATGTTGTCATATATTTGTGATGAACTGAATTGAACTGAATGATTATTTGTTGCACGATGGGATGTGAGTTGCACTAGAAGCTGTGCCAGCAGGGCCCAGTCCACAGCAAAGGCACTGTATGCTTGGCAGTAGAGCTGATACAACAGTTACTGATACACCAGATGTGAATGGTTATGGTGTCAGTATGCTCAACAGTGGAAACCAGTGAGTGTAAAGTAAAGGTCATTCGGACCATCATAATAAACGTTAAGGTTTCAGCATCGCTGCTGTCCCAACGACTCTACAGTGACTAATGATCAGGCTCTGTGAATTGTGGCCCTCATGTTTTATCTAGCCGCTGTATGGCTGACCTTCAGATGTGGTCTAGCTACTGTGATTCAATCTGTATAAGAGACCACTCTGGTCTAAAGATGCCGCTGGATAACAGCAATCTTCAAGTATGACCACAGATTCTGGACTTTGACTACTGGTGTTGACGTTGGCCATTCCAACACATTTAAATGGTTCCCCTTAAACCACCAAATCACTAGCAGGCTGGAACAGGGTATCCCTGTATTTAGCAGCATCCAACTTTCCCTTGATCCTGACCAGTTCCCAGTCCCTGCAGCTGAAACACAACCCCACAGCATGATGCTGCCACCACCATGCTTCACTGTGGGGCTGATAAGATGTGTTGGCTTTGCGTCAGACAGCGTTTTCCTTGAAGGCTGAAAAGTTACATTTTAGTCTAATCTGACCAGAGCATCTTCCTCCATATGTTTCTGGCAAACTCAAAACCATCTTTCCCATTTTTATCCTATTCCTATTTTGATCTTTAAGTAATGGTTAAAGATAGCCCAGCTTGTGGAGTGTATGGCTTATTGTGGTCATACGGACAGATCCTCCAGTCTCTGCTGTGGAACTCTGCAGCTCCATCAGTGTTGCCATTGGTCTCTGTGCTGCCTCTCTGATCAGTGCCTTCCTTGCCCGGTCCCTGAGTTTTGGTGGGCTCTTTCTTTCCATTTGATGATGATGGAATTGATTGTACTCCAGCATCAAAGATTTGGATATTTTTTTATAACACAACCCTGACTCTCATCAACTTGTTTGGAGAGCTCCTTGGTCTTCATGGTGTTGTTTGGTATTGCGGCCTCTAGGGCCTTACAGAAAGGGTGTATATACATAGACAGATCAAATGACACTTAGATTGCACACAGGTGGACTTTATTTCACTAATTATGCGACTTCTGAAGTTAGTTGGTTGCACCAGAACCTTCTAGGGGCTTCAGAGCAAAGGGTGTACTTGCCAATTTCCTGTATTTATTTATTTGTTTTAAATATATATATATATCTCATTTCACTTCACCACCTTATACTATTTTGTGCAGATCCATTAGACAAAATGGCAGTTATGTCATTTAAATGTAACAAGACAGGGAAAATGCTAAGCAGGTTTTTAATCAAAATGATTCAAAATTTAAAGAAAATTCTCAAAGCGCTCAGATTAAAAAAGTAACTAGCACTAAACAAGCTGTATCTTTTGATGAATATCATGTTAAGAGATTAAAGACACAACGTGACTCAGTTTTTTCCCAGTTGATCAGGACTAATGTTATTTTAGTAGTTCTAGATAAAAAAGTAATTGTTAGAAGTAAAAAAAAAACGTATAAATGATAATTAAACGACTGGTGTATTTAATAAAAAGAAGAAGAAGAAGAAATGTTCAGTAGAAATAGTCAGGGTTCCCTCCCTCATTCCTTCTGGCTACCATTATCCCTGTGCTGCAAAGTCACAGGAGCTACAGTGGAGATGAAGCCGCAAACGATGAGCGACCATCTGTCCTGCTCTCTTTGTACGAGAGCATATGTTAATGCACTCTGCAGCCTTCGCGTGCTGCTGCTAAGTCAAGGACAAAATTAAATGGCTCCAGGAGATTGCAGTTTTCCATATGCCTGGCATTTCGTTTACATTATGCCCCCTCATGTCTCTCTCTATATCTCTATATCTTTATTTCCCTTTGTGCTGGATATTACTGACTGTTGAGGAAAAACACTGTTCTCAGCTCTTATTTCCTTATCTAACATTTACCCTCCTCTCATCCTATAATTACTCCAGGGTCATCTATTCTCAGGACATTCTTATCCCAGATTTGCTGTGACTGGTGGTTTGTTGGCGACACCGTTGTGGAAGATTGAGCCTGAAGCCAGGAGTAGCTTTTCTTTGCAACTAGCTGTGATACCACTCAATCCCACAATCACACTATTACACCCGAGCACCTGAAGGAATCAGCAGCACTGCCAAGTCTAGTCAAGCTCCAGCTATGTGGGTCAAGCACCAATAGAGAGCACCGTTAGCACAAAATGAGGAGCCTGTAGGGGAACTGAGGTCAAGATAAACCTGCAAACAGGAAGGGTTTATGACTATCTGAACATCATCCTGCCCAATATGTCATGTAATGATGTGTTTTCCATAGATCTCCATCACCATCTACCACTGTCATCAACAGCAAAACTGATGTTTAAAAGACCAGTAACAAGAAAAGAGATGGCGGCATGATGATAAAATGTCATTAAATAAGTTAGAACTTCTACAAAATTAATCAAGAAACAACACATTCTTAAAAAAGGAAAAATGAAACTGATTTGGTGAAGAGATGAGTATCACATTAATAAAGATGCTCTCTAACCATTGTATGGGTCCTGGACTCAAATCAAAAAGATCAGTTGTACCAAGTAGTCCACTGGCTGGACTCTAAATCTGCCAACACATCCATAAACACAAAGGTGTGTGTGTGTGTGTGTTTATGTGTGTGTGTGTGTGTGTGCATGCACATGGGCATGTGTGTTGTCTCTGTCAGTAAATTCCCGCAAACATACACACCATGCATCTGGTCCAAGGATTTGAACAATAAATATTCCATTCCAGTTTCTACTTCGTTAATCTTCAAACTAATCTGCAGTCCTACCAATTTGTCCTGAAAAAAATGTCAATGTGAATTATGTTTACATTTGTGCAAAATGAATAGTGATGAAGTATAATAATCTGTTGTTGTGTGCAAATGATTTTTTTTCCAACGACACGCTAATTTCCCTCTTTTAAGGTTGTCAAATATGGAAACACAGCAGAGGGAGGTGACAAGGCAATTAACCCCTTATTATGGCCATCTGTGCTCACTGCTCACATCATAAACACCACTGCTGAAATATTACATTCTGACTAATTATATTCTTACACCTCTTATGCACCTATAACTGGAATTAATGAACAAACTCCTAATGTATTCAGGAATCATCATTTACTGCAATGTGCTGTTTTAGGAGACAACATTGTTGTAAATCAGGTCCTAAAAAGCTAATCACTTAATAACAACAATAACGTTTCACATTTAAACATATGTGTAAACATTATCACAACATTACTCAACAACTTAAAAGAACAACTTAACAATTGGTTCAAGACCCCAAGCTCATATTTTGGCAAAATAACCAATCTTTTTAAATGACATTTATAATTGAAACAAGTACAGTTCCTGTTTAGTGATAAATATATAGACAGTACGCTAATTTCTCACAGCCACAGAGGAGCAAAACAGAGACTCTGAACATGTAGAAACGCAGAATGTTTTTCCATTTCTGAATAATTACGAGCATGACAACGGGATGTGCTTCCAATGCATAGCCATCAGTCTGCAGCTACTCTATCTGTCATCAAGCCACACACTGAAACTGAACACAAATTAAACCGATCACCAAAGCATAGATCCTCCAGCCTGACAGTCATTTCCATTCTTTATTAAACCGCCTTCAGTGAACAGTGGGTACGACAGCACAGCTGTAGCTACAAAGCACCGAGGCATCTTTGGTTTCCACCCTGAGCAAGTTAGTGTTTACAGTGTTCACAGATAATACGAGTATAGAGAAATACCTAGGTTACTTGGCTTCATGAAGAGGTAAGTTTGCTACTGAGGTTTTAATCAACTTTTAATTTCACATCATCACCAGCCCCAGATGTTGTGGGAATATCACACAGTATATAAGAGGGCAAATGAATTATCAATTAATCGTCTTCGCTTGAAGGTTTTCCCTCACACTTGGCTCCTCATCCGATGACAGACAACCTGCGTCCCTTTAAAGTGCAGGCTCCTTAATGAGATGTACTTCAGTCTGAGAGGCACAGAGAGCTGCCCGGGAAAAACTGCACACATCTAACGTTTGGGCATGTGTGTTCATGGAATGTATGAAGGTCTAATATGTCAGTGTTTTTCTATGTCTACAAATACATACTGATATTAAAATATTAATTTCATATAACCCTGACCCTTATAGTGTAATTCTCAAAGACTGAATTTATCGATTCCTAAACAAGGGAACACAGTAGTTATCGATGGTGCAGTGCTGCATTTACTGTATGCAGTTTCAGAATTATGATCTGGGACCCTGTCTCTTAATCACTAAGAATAAAACAGCACCTTGAGGTGTTGGACAGGCCAGGCAGTTAGTCATCCACTTCAGAAAGTAACCCATATTAATGGGCACGTTCCTCACTCTATCCATCTCTCGGCTTCTTTCATTTTCTCACTTTTGTCTTTCTTCCTTTTTTTTTAACCCTGCTTCACTTACACTTACACTGTGCAATTTTTTTGCTTTCTCCATCTGTCCCCTGCATACATGTAATACGACCACGTGCACATGCATGCACATAAATATGGTTTATTAACTCACAGCAGAACAGCATATAGAGCCAGAGTTAGTTCTACAATTGTAGTGTAGTGTTGTTGTTGTTTTTTTTGCTTGCCTCCCTCATCTTTCACTATAGCGTATAAACCCATAGCCACATGCTCACTGATAACATCTGTGTTTCAATATTACACTCCACACAATCTCATAATAGACCACTGTGAATATAATGCATTCGCCCACTGCAGCCTGCCCGCCTGGAAATGAATCAAGTAATTATGGTGGAAGCCTATAGAATAAAAACATCAAACTGGATGCTCAGACTGACAAAACATTTCATGACACACCGACACGATGTATGAGGAATATCAATGAGCAATTTGTGTACTTGAAAAGGATGAAAAGGTTTGCGGGGAGACGGCCCTGATGGTAAGTGGAGCTGTGACAGATTCACATCTCATAAACAATACATAATCTCTGTTATTACACGTGCACTGCATGGCACTTGGCTCCTGTCAGAACTGGCATGAAATTACATCCACACAATGTAACACTGCCCTCACTGTGCACACGCCCATACTACCCCCATTAAAGGAATATAAAAATATAGTAGGCATAGAAAACATTATAGGAGACTTGGAACGTCTGCTGCTACACAAAACTGTGATGCGTTCAAATGATCCTCTGTGTGACAGACGTTAGTCGCAGTTGTACTTAAAAAACATCCAAGTATAATATTATCATGTGGCTTCAGCATGTTCACATGCTATTTCCCATTAAAGCATTAAACACACCACACTCACACACATCCATCCCATTTGGAACACAAAGACCGGTTCTGTTCAAACTAACACAATGCACCTTCCTGCACCTTGATCAGCCCACAATTTAGCTCAACTTATCCTCTTTCTCTTTGAGTGTATGTCCGGGGCACATCAGCCCGTCCACCAGTCTGTTAGAGACACATATACCTATATGTCTGTTGTCCTCAGGGTGCAGCAGAACCTGTCGTTTTATTGGCTGCAACACTGGATGTGTGTGTCCGCTCAGCTGCCGAGCAGAGGGAAGCCAGATAAATGGGTTCCTGTCAGCTAGTTACTGATATTAACACACTGTTTGCCAAGAGTGGGAGAAAAGCAAGAGAGACTAGATGACAGCAAAGGGAGTTTCTCAGTTTGTCAGTATATTTCTCAGTTTGTCAGTGTATACACACACACACACACTTGTCTTGACAACAAGACAAACATAAAAGTACACCTGAGATAAAAACTATAAAAGAGAAAATGATGCATTAAAGATTAATTAAAGATACAAAAGTAAATTAGGCAACGACAGTAGCATATTTCATCACCATTAATTCTGAGTATGTATCTATGGTCTGGAAGAGATAAATGTTGTTTAGCCCGTAACAATGTCACCATGTGGACAAATGA
Source organism: Trinectes maculatus (assembly GCA_016785345.1). Classification (NCBI taxonomy): domain Eukaryota; kingdom Metazoa; phylum Chordata; class Actinopteri; order Pleuronectiformes; family Achiridae; genus Trinectes; species Trinectes maculatus. Next base: position 43,834 of record JAFBJQ010000360.1, on the reverse strand, counting down.
AAAGGCAGCAGCAGTTTAGAGAAACGTGATGGAGTAACAGACAGGCAGCCTCAGGTGATCCGTACTGTATTATTCTGATCTTTGCAGACGGAGAGGAAGACAGATTTGTCTCCATGCCAGATCAATGGTTGCTTCTTCCACAGCACTTTCTCCCTCATTTGTCTTCCTGACTTTGATTTCATTGTTGGACCATAGCGGAGTATGTCTCTTCATGAATGCTGGAGCTCAGCACTTCCGGCTCACGTCCATCTCAGTTGGATTCCCAATTAGTTGTCTTCTTATTGTCATGGTGAAAAGACACGATAATGCACTTTTGCTGTCACAGCAGAGCCTGCTGTAAAATCAACAGTACACTTTACATTTGCTTGGGATTTAGATTATTGTATTGATCACGCCTGTCTCCCATGCACACAGTATGCAGACACAACTATAGATGCTACGTTAGGTTTCTCTACAAGGTCGCTGTGAACGAATGATGGGTAAAATGTAAACAGGAAAGAGCAACCAGCACAGAGGTTTATCTGTGGGTATAGACACAATGGGTTCCTTCTTACCCAAGAAAGCTTAAATTATTAATAAATGATATTACATCAACAACAATAACAATAACAACAGGCACTGGGCAATAAGTTGGAGAAATGCTTTCTGCCACCAGAAGAATGTAACAACGACAATAAAACTATTATAAATATAAATTAAATATAATAACATTATATATATAATTACATTATATAGACTGTGAATATAACAGTCATATCACTGCCATGTATAACACATATGATTAGGCCAGTACCAATATATGTATACAAATGCATTTAACTGCAATTGCAAATTGTTGATGGGATACACCATTGTCCGGCATAAAAATCAGACATGGCCATGCACCATCCTTTGAGATGGGTCAAATGCAATAATAAGATCCACTGAGCAGTGCCCACTAAGGATTCCTACCAACTGTAGGGAGTGACCTCTCCAAGGTGGAGACTTTTCCTTTTTGTTAACGACCGAGAGCAATGATGGTAATTACTCGTAGGCTCATTACTCCACACCATAACCACTGTGTTACCTGCCAGCTGTCCTCCACTTAAAGGTTGTTTCATGAGCAGGACGAAGCTTCATCCTTGAGAAGCCGCAGCAAAGTGCTCATCTTTTATAAAGCACATGGACTAAATGCATGACCGCTACCACACAGATGGGAAATGGAAACAGATCTAATTAGTACAATATAGTATTAATGTTAATGCGTTTATTAGTGGTTTGATCACTGGCCTTACACAAAACACCTCACACTAAAATCATCAAACTTAGTTAATGACCTATTGAGGGCACTATCAGCGAGTCAGGAGAGATGTCTCCACCTCGGTGAGAAAAACAAAGGCTCATGGCTACATCATTAAATGGAGCCAGCACACTGGGTTTTATCTTAACACACCACACAAAGTCACCCATGGCCAAACACTCACTATCCTGCCAATTTGATTGCTACCATTTTTTTAAACACAGGCAGCAAACCAGGAAGGATTCATTCATTTGGAAACAAACCCTCAGAGGTAGAGCAGAGGGTAAGAGACATCCATTGCTGAGAGGAGCATTAGCCCCCCCTTTTTTAACTACCTACAAATCAGTGACACAGAACACACAATGTTTCCTTTGTGAAAGGTGGTTTAATTTATTCTAATGGCATCATTCGTCACTTGTATTTTTATATGGTTACCGGCGTATGGAGGTGACATGACATTGTATTTAATGACAATATTTGAACTGTCTTTGCTAAATAGTGATAATTAATTAATTGGTTGATTAGACAGAGCAAGGTCTGGCAAAAGGTATAAATTTACAAGCAACGTTATTTCACTTTTCATTGAGAATAACAGTTGCGTAATGTGTACAGCAGCTCAAGAGGATGTTTTTAAAGTCCAAGAAAAATGGTTGGAAATAAATCTTCAATAAAAAGCCATGGTACAGAAGCAGACATTGTGGGTTAGATCGGAGCTTGACCCAGTGACCCCTGAGTTCATTTAAGACCAAAGTGAATCAGTCTTAGTCTAAAGTCTGATCCACACACAAGCGATGATACAGACCATAGTCACCATCTTCCAGGTGGAATAATTCTATTTGCCAAGAGCAATGGCAGAAACCCCAAAACCATGACTTATCAGCAGTTTTCTGGAATCCAACCAAACACACTGCAAGTTGCTCATAGATGATACAAAACACTGGAGAATACAGCATCACCATCATTATTATTCTTTCTAATGTTAGGACTATCAGGAAAATTTACTAATGAATTCTGATGGATGGAATGCATGGATAAATGCATGCAGTTTAGTACACAGGCAGCTGCCAATCAAAGTCTCCCAGATTCTCACACAACAGGAACATGTCCCCAAATAATTAGAGATAATCAATAATAATCAAACTGTAGTCAATAATATAGATAATAGAATAATAGATAATCAAAATAGAGCCCTACATCGTATTTTTACATAATCCATACAATTACTACGTAAAAATAATACACAATGTCTTTAATGGGGGATATGCTAAGCTAGCTGACTGCTGACTGTAGCCTTAAAGAAAAAAAACGTTTTGCAAAATGCTTAACAAAAGTGTTGCTCTAGCTTTACAAGCAAAACTTAAAACTCATTCAAAATAGTGAAAAATTAATGACTAAATCTAAATGATAAATGATTCGTCAGCGACCTTTTGTTTTGTGTTTCTAAATTCCTGGATTGTGCCAAACGATCAGCTTCTGCAATCTTCTCCTTATCTAAAGCAGCAGCTCCGTGCAGGTGATGCTGCTGAGTTATACAGTAAAGGAGGGTGGCTGAGATAAATGGCTGCATAAAAGCAGAAAGACCTGCATTAGTGGATGGGTAATGGATCTGATCTGCCCACTCAGCGCTGGCCAATACATCAGAGAAGTCACTCTGCCATCGCACACTGCCCAGATAAATAAATAAACAAAAGGCATTAGGATGATTTGACTTGCAAATAAATATTATTAAAGATATTGCTGTTCTCTGGTAGCAATAACTCAGCCACGCAACTAACACGGGGCCATTTATCAAACTGCTCCACAATGGTATCAGAAAGTTAGAGAAAGACTCGAAACAAAACAGAACAAAACAAAAGCCTGAACATTAACCTTCACGAGGGTAAATCTGATTGCAGCACTGTGGTGTTTATCTTAGCATCACCAATCACACACTGTGGTGGGTTTCTTAAATCTCTTCTTTTCCTCTATTTTGACAAACAGTGGGTTTGAGAAAATGACTTGATGCTCTGATCCCTCATCTGTCTGCTGAAAATAAGGATTAATAAAGTCAACTGTGGTGTCACGTCACATCAATAAGACATCAACACTGACATTTTGTATTCAGATTCCGGAACAATAAATCACCATTGTTTCAAGTAACAGCTGCACAGCATAATACATCAGCACAAACTGACAGTGAGCTATGTTAGCATGTCATGTGAAACTGAATCATTTCCCTTTTTTCCTGTTACTTTTGATGCTTTCTAAATTTCTTCCTTTTTTTTTTTGTTATTCATGTTTCAACTTCCTCTTTCCTTTCATTCCCTTCCTCCATTTTCTGTCCGCTTTCCTCCACTCATGTGCCATACTGAGTCTCAGCATCCACACTTTGCTTGGGAGGAGTAAGGGCGATGTGTCGCCATGGCAACCCACACATAATCTTTTCAGATGTTCAGAGTCAATCTGCAAATGCAAACTAAAATCTGCTTGTGTGTGTGTGTCTGTGTGTGTGAGTTCTTTACAACCCCACACATCCGTTTCATCAATCAATCAAATCAATCAAATTTTATTTGTATAGCCCATATTCACAAATTGCAATTTGCCTCATAGGGCTTATCTAGGGTTTCATCTTCCTATTAATTAACAAGGACGCTAAAACTTTCTTTACAGAAACAAAGGACATGGCAAACATGGCATAAACCAAACATTATATAGGACATTAAAAGCTTTGTATTGCTAGTCAGGAACATTTAGAAAAGAGATACTTGATTTTTTTTAATTGGACAAGTCTATTTTTTTTACGTTTACAGATCATTGTGAAGTGAAGATAAACTGTTCCAAATAACAACAGGGTTATGTAAGGAATTATGTTTTGGTCATCGATTTTAACTGTTTTAGCTTTGCTTTGAGAAAAATCATGTTTACGTTTGGATTAGTGGATGGCTTTTAAATACTACTATACAATGTAGGTTGAGTATCATTAGCATAGTCTGTACAGTATAACCTGTATATATACAGGAGGGCTGTGGTTTAAGTAAACAAAAGCAGCAAAATGGAAAAACCCGTGTGATGCCTGCTAAAATAAAGCGATTGGAGGATTTAAAAAGCCAATCATTAACAAGGAGAAACCTCTATCGCCATGGTTGCAGATTGCACATCTCAGATTTTAAAGGGGATGAAAGCCAGGTGCAGTTATGTAATTGTGGAGATTAGTGATAAGAGTGTGTGTGATGTGACAAAAGATCACTGTCTATGTGGAGAATGAACAGGGGTGTGTTTTCTCAACCAAACATCACCTCCGATTTAGTTCCTCGGAATAAACATCCCAGGAATCTGGGAACTATAGTATCATTGAACTTACCCAGGTTCAGTAAAATAGCCTTTGACCTCTAGATGATTAAACTAAACTAGGGACGACACCTGGGCCTCAAATTCTACAACATTCTCTCTGCAGGAGCGTGTTACAAACAGGGAGGCATCACTGAACTGGGCACTGCAGCAGTAAATCCACTGCCGTTCCCCTTAAGAGCTAATAATAAAAGCGTTGCATCCTTGACTTGGTTGCTATCAGAAACCAGTGAAGTTTGCCTTGAAGACCATCAGCACTTTTACAGATGGAACGGCTTAATTGCCCATGATAGTAAATCTCTTTGCACGCGGGGGGTTTGGTGGTTGCAGAAACGCTGACCAGAGCGTCATTCCCCCTCCTGGGTCATGTATTTTTTACAGCCTCCCTTTCTTTCATGCCTGTGCAGAGCGACTACAGTGAGAGAGAACGAGAGAGCGAGCGAGAGAGAGAGAAGAGGGGGAGAGCGTGAGCTTTCAGCTGGAGGCAGCCATCTTGGGCCAGGTTAAAAGCATAATAGTGGTCACGCTGCATCAGCAGCAGAGGAGAGATAAGGGAGCGAGGGAATGCCAGTGCAGGGAAACCCCTCTGCAGAGAGAGAGAGAGGGAGGGAGGGAGGGAGTGAGCGAGCGAGAGAGAGAGAGAGAACATTTGGACACTGCAGATAGTGTTGCAGGCAAATGAAAAGCCCGGGTGGAAGAAAAATATCACACAGTCTCTGGGGCAAATCCAGTGTAATGTTAGGAGTCTCATTAAATCTGCACATATTCCACACTGAAGCCGCGTTTAAATGGATTAGTGGACAGGAGAGTGATGGTCGATGTGCTCCAGTCTAACCATATTGTCATCTGTCAGACAAAGGCTGGTCTTACATCCATAAAGAGGAAGGTGCATCATCCTCTCAGGATCCATCCATTATTTCCAGCGGCAGGAGGAACAGAGTCATTTTATACTTGCAGGACTTAATGGAGACGACTTAGTCTAACTTATTCAGCGCTTATTAAATATTTACTCAGAGTCAACTCCAATCTAACTGAAACAATGCCAGATTAGCCATCAGTCTGTTGTTTTGTAAAGACTAAAAGGTGACAAACAGCAGTTTGACATATAAACATGACTTATAACAGAAACACAGTTCGTTTACCTGTCTGCATTAGAAAGCTTTGTGTTTGAGGCTTATGGCTTTGTATGTGAACACATGACCACTAACACATCAGTATATTTGGTCTAATTTTTAGGTTAAAATGATTTACAATAATATGCTGCGATTATGAGCTCTTGGTTTTATTTCTTATTCATTTACTATAATAAGATTACTGTACCAAATGGACTCAGGGATCTGAGGACAATCTACTTGGTGGTTTTAGAGTCAGTATACATTACTGGATACATTCCTAATAAAGAGGTAGGCAAACAATAAAAATATTAAATTATTCTCATGCTTTATCTTGCAAAATATTATCACCAAATACCTAAATTACTTGCATGTAATTTGTATTTTGTAGACACATGGATGGATTGTTTAGGGGGTGCAATATTTAGCCTATTTCATTCACTCACAACCTTTTCAAAGTGTTTTTCACAATTTAATTTATCTCTCCATCAGGGATTCGAGATTCTTAATGGATTCCATGGTATGTGTTCTCAAGTTGTGCAAATTGGCTGGATTTATTTGATATTATTTGATTTGATACTATCTATCGCACCACAACCAGCATAGGCAGGATACAAAGATGACAGTTTCTGATGAGCCGTCCAAGGCCAAGAGATGTCGACTCAAAGCAGTCAGCTATGGAGACGATGGTGGTAATGGGACGATTCGCATAGAAAACTGCCCCTGGCCAGAGTCAGGAGCTGGAATGGAATGGCTGATTAGCTCCCTGTCTATTCTGCACTATCTCTGGTAGAGGAGGAACATTTTTTTTCTGTTTGGGTGATGTCTGTGTTCATGGTGCTGTAATCAGTATCATTAGCCAAATGCTGCTGGACAGGGAGTGGAATCACAATGTCCCACTGAGCAGATATACAACAGAAAGCGCGCGCACACGCGCACGCACATACACGCGCACGCACACACACACACGGTTGTCTAAAGTGAGTGACACTGCTGTTATTGCTCTTAATTTCATGTAGCTGTCAGCACAGGAAACCGGTGTGACAGTGCAGAAGGAGCCTGTGATCATCATCATCACTCCCTCTATTTCAGGAATATGAGCTGCGTCTCTCGTGTTCCATTTTTACCCACATCCTGTCCTCTTTCATCTTCCTGCTGCTATTTTTCCACTTTCTCTCATTCCAGCGACAGAGAGCGCAGAGCAAATGCTGCAAGGAGGCCAGATGTGAAGTGTTGTTTACCTACTCGAGTCTGGATCATCTCTGATCACAGCTGGTTTTCACTGTCACAGTGACTGTCAGTCACAAAGCTTTATAAATACAAACTCATATCTATGTATCACACAGTGACCTCTGACCTCTTTCTGAAGCAAATTATGCAAAAATCATTTGAAACTTTCCTTGGCTACAATTGTTTTAACTTTAAATTTACATATACAGCATATTGCCTGTCGACATAAGTAACACATTTTCACTGTGAGAATACTACTGCAGGAATGATGATTACGTCATAATAGGTCATCTCAATTTCTCACAGGTGATCTCAGCACAGGTTTTTAAGAGCTCTAGTAGCAAGGGCACTCCTGATCAATAAACCCACAAAGGTCTCGCACACAGAAAACAACCTTGGCAAGTGTCCTTACGGGGTCTGAGAATAAGAGAGAGTGAGCTATAGCTCTGGTGTTGCCTGCAGCCCACACTGGCTGTGTTTATTTGAGGCTATGGCAAAGCATGCACGTGGCTGGGAGGCCTGTGAAAACTGCAAGCTGAATTATTGATTATGTGTGAAAAAGCTTGGCTCTGGAAGGAAAAGAGGAGGAGCGGGCAGGAAGGAAGGAAGGAACAAATGAAGGAACAAACAAAGGAAAAATATGAGTAATTCAAAACATAATTTACAATAAGGTGCATCTCCAGCAGCCACTTCCTGCTTTTTTTTTTTACATTTTTCCTCAAGTTCTTTCTCATCCAAACACATGATGAATAATCTGTCCAATCAGGACCTTTTGACGACATCATAAGCAGAAAATTGGCTACAGAGAGAAAGCAGGGTTCCACACCCACTGGTGTCCCTCAGGGACTGTGTAAATGCGACACACTTTGGCTCAGGAAGCCTGCCTCTGCTTCCGAGTCATCAATTTGGGAAAATGTGGCCAGATATTGGGTTTTGGTGCAAATAGGCGCAGGTGGATATTTTGGGCAACCGTGATGATATTAGTGGTGGGGTTTTCTGTGATGTGCTGGATGAGGGAAGTGTAAAAGTTTCTGGATCAATATGCAGCCTCTGAGCACATTTGTGCTAATGAATATTTTAGCTGTCCCACTGAGACGCACTGTGATATTTTTTTTGCATGTATTTTTGTGCATTAAAGGCTCAAAACGTGGTGAGTGATCCATCACTGTTGGGAAAGCAATATTTCACATTCAAAACGGGACATCCCCCACATCCGCTGTGTTCCTCCTGTGCTTCTTCCTGGCTTTGACACATCATTTATAATGTTATACAGTACTCCAAAACTGCAGAACTCCATGTAATGCTATCATTCCATCCATTTCCCTAATGATACTGAAATTAAAATCATCCATTTGTAGCAAAAGACCAAGGATAATCATGGATTTATGTGTCTTTGTCTTTGACGCAGCAGAATAACTGTAAAGTTAACGACAGGTCTGCTTACAAGAACTGATCCCAGGTTTGTTTTTTTTAACTCCAGTTATCTGCCCTCTACCTCTTTGGCCCTTCAGACATTATGTGTGCAGGTCCCTGTTAAAGTGCATGGAACTGACGCAATAAGATCTAAACACACATCAAGTCTGAAAAGCATTTCAGTGCAAACGTCAGTGCTGCGCCGCAGCAATCAGCCAAACAAACCCAGAGTTTGATTTCCCTGAGAGGCCGACCTCGTGCCTCATAAAAGGAGACGTCGCAGAAAACTACAGTCATCGATTAAGTATAAACATAAAACAAATCTGCACCATATATAACCCAGCTGACACTAAGCAGAGAGCTTTTGCAACTAATGGAGTTCAGTAAGAGGTTTATTCAAGATACTTCCCCAGAGAGGGAACCCACAGACAACAGTCCATCATTACTCACAGAGTGCCGGCCTGGGAATTCAAACTAAAAGCCACTGCATCACTTCACAAAAGCCTTTATTAATGATGTGACTCACTAATGGCTGGGTTTTTATAGACACAAAGGCTCCCTGCGGGAATTAAACATGATTAACAAAAAATAGTTTGGACTCTTTCGTCAAACTGTAACAGGTAATAGACACAGATAAAATACTCTCCCCTTTTCTTTTCATAGTTCAAACAGAGAGGAAAGAAAAGGCAGGCGGGGCCATGTGAATCCAACGCAGTGTGGAATCAGTGACACAGAGAACTGTTGCTGTTTTAAGAGGCCCTACCTACTGTTAGTATGAGGATCCGAATAAAGTGAGCATTTAGAATATTGAATTACATTCAGCTACTGAGCCTATAATGGTAGTTGTAATGTCTTTTCTAATGTTACAGACTTGAAATGAATATCTGAAATTTTACATGACGTATTTAAGGAAATTAATATACATTTGATACAAAACACACACTGACCAATCAAATGCCACAATTCAAAACACACAATTTCCTGGGTCAAAACAAACTGTATGTCACTGACATGTCCTTATTTACATTTTAATAGTATGTATATGTCAATCATCACATTACATCATTGTTTGTGTTTGTGTGGACTTACATGGATTGGGGATACTTTTAACTGTGAGAATAACAAACTCACTACAGTGCCAAGACGCATAAGGAGACATTTACAAAAGGACACATCCAAACACCACAATGTGCATTAGTGTGCACGTGGCACGCTATATGTTATATATGCACATAACCACAACATGACATTTTTTAATGCTTCAACCAGATTCCCTTGATTTGTACACACGTAACTACGACAACCGTTGTACCAGCTCGGAACACACATATGACCTGCACACACTTCAGTCTCTCTGCTGTGTGTAGTTTCTATCAACTGTTGCAATAAATCCCATCATTAAACACACAATTATTATTTTATGTGCACACATGCGGGGCTAATGTATAAACAAATGCCCACTCACAAGCAGCGCACATGAGCAAATGGAGGTGTTCATTTCACACATATTTGCTCAAAGTTGCACACCGCGCACATACAAATGCACAATTACACTACTGACATGTCACATTTTTCATAAGAATCGATCTGCACGAGAAAACCGTGGTGAGAAATGACACATGCCACTGCCTGAGCGCGCGAGCACACACACACACACACACACACATACATACACACATACAGTGGGGCACTGGAGTACCAGTGTTCTGCTCCACTGCGATATGTAAATCATTAATATAGTACTATAGCAGGTGGGGCAATTTACTTTGTCCGCTGCTAAAACTACATATTTGACAGTGACAAATTGGAATGTATTGCTTCCATATGAAGAGCTGTACACTTTTGTATTCGTACAGTGTGTGTGTGTGCGTGTGTGTGTGCGTGTTTGTGTGTAGTGTATGCCTACCAGATTCATACTGCTGCAATGGTTGGGTCTCTTGACCTGTATAGATACAGACTTATTACAGGTGGAAGTGATATGCTGGTGCAATTATGCATTCAACAAACCACATAAATAAACCCCGGTTGAAAAATGCTGGAATTCCCCTTTAAAAGCTATTCGAAACATGAAATGTGCATTAACATACACGAGCACATTCATCTCTTGGTAAGTCTGAATAAATAAGAGAAAACCTCACTCCATCTCTGTTTCTCTCTCACACACACATACGCGCACACACACACACACATAGGCTCAGTCATTAGTCATCCACCAGTGGGACCACCCCCACAGCACACACACACACGTGCGTGCAGGCATGTACACACGCGAGCACACTTTAGCAATGTGGTTGTAACAAATATTTCCCCAGGGCCCAGTATAATGTTTCTGACTAAGGTGGAAACATACATTATACATCTGGGTCGGTCCCTTTATAGCACGTTGCTGAAGTAACACTTTCAAATTACCCACATTCATGAGTATATCTGTCATATCATCGTCTAAGTTTGAATTTTTATCAGCTGGCGATTGTAATGTACTTGTTTATATTGGTGACAACATTGAAACAGTCCGACTGTAAAGCAGGGAACATGCTGAATGGATAAAAACTCAACCAATGACATCAACACAAACTCTCTGAAGTCAGGACTTAATATAAAGCTGGTATCCGCTGAGCGAAAGGTGGCTTTCACTGGAAAGGCTCAACATTGAATGTTTAATGAGATCAGCTAAAAAAAAAACAGTAAAACACTTAAAGAAATCATGATTGGTTAGGCAGGTAATTCCATTTAGAGCCACACAAGGATTCGATTTTGGTTTTGGTTTTATTGTTTTGCAATGGGAGGATGAAGACAGTGGCGTCCTTTAAATGCATATCTCTGCTATAAACAAAGCAAACTCACCTCTTTTTCTAAAGTTACAAGAATCTATAGGATGTGGGCTGAATTGATGTGCTGACACGGAGGAGGAGAAAATAACCGATCATTACAATTATCAGATGATTATTATGTATCTGTAGCGTGTGGCCTACCTATACTGGATTTCCTCACAGCATTGCAAAAAAAAACCAACAGAAGAATAAATAATGCTAAACTAATGCTAATAATGCTGTAATGTTAACAAAATCCATGTAATGATCTTAAAACAACAGAATTAACATAAGAGTTCAGCTACAGGTCTAAGACACATAGATCACAATATGTATAAGCTGTAGTTATCCCTGCTGATGCATCATGGGTGTTTGAGTTTTTTTCAACATCTGCTGCCTTTTCTGTTTAAACCACTATTTAACACGCAGCTGTTCAACCTAATGTTAAGGCAACGCCTCTGAACGAAACGCCTTCCGGCTGACGCTCAAAAAAAAGAAAGAAATTAATTTAGTGGGAGAATAACAGGACACTGACCTTGTTAACAAGGAAATGGAAAACTGCTTTAGGGAGAAATCCGCCATGTAACAGAATTATGAATAAATGGTGTGAATCAAGGGGATGGAAGAGAGAAATAAAGAATCAAAAGAAGCAGTGGTGTGCTCAGAGATGAAAGGACTATATATACACATAGACAAAATTATCAGTCACTCCACACCAGATTAATTATTGCTGTCAATGACAAGCAGCCCATAGATGAATGATATAGGAGTTCTGGGGCTTTTCAAGGTGCAACGCAGTTTCAGGGTTATTGATTTTGGCCTAGACCATATCTACCCCATGCATTTCACTTATGACCTCTCCTACAGGTCAAGCTGGGGTCAGTCTGGGGTTTGTCTTGGCAACAAACAACTTCCCAAGTGGTTCTGTGCAACACCGAATTCCCCAGAGGGTGCGGCTCATTAAAACCAGAGCCAATTTAGGAGAACTGAGGAGGATGCACAGCACGTAGTGCAACGATGGCTGTTCAGGAGTGTTGCAGTATCACCACGCATCCTCCCACACTGTTATTCAGAGGAGATCAAAGCGAGGCGGAGAGAGCCGAGACGAGTGCAGGAGGGGAAATGTTCCATTTAAACAGGCTGCGGAGATGGGATAGACATTGGCTTCCTCTGGCAGTTCGACATAACAAAATAACAATGTGCTGCAGTAACACTTCGGAAGGTGAACACGTACACAGACCTGTCTTATTTGTGTGGTAACTGTGCGGTTCAAGGAGAACAAATAACATGGCAGACAGATTAGGTCTACTAACAGCAGGAATAATGACGACATAAAAATAAACACTTCCTCCCACTGTACAAAGACGAAGCCAAAATTCAAAACCAAATTCAAAGTCCCAACAACACAACTAAACGAACAGTCAGAAGTCAGTCTCAGATATCCGTCATCACATCTCACCCCATTTGCATTTAATAATTAATCAAAACCATTTTTTAAAAAATAAACATGAGAACTAGTAAGTTTTGGTGGTGTTGCCTGATTGGCTGGTTTTGTACCCTAATAAACTGCTATTTTGTGGTGAAGGACATCAGGAATGAAAAGATGCATTTGCTCTGAGCCTTTTATGACTCATCTCAGCGCATTTCAAAACAAACATTTCTCAGCTCCTTCATTAAAATGCTAAAATTCCAGCAAAGTCAAGGTGAGACCGACGGATCGCTAGATCGCTAAAGATATATTTTTCTAAAGTCTTGACTCATTCCATCTTTTGTTATGTTGTGGCTCCCCTGCTGTGCTGATTGTCTCTGCTATACAGCTTACTGTATATTTCAATCTTAATGTTTTATGAGGGGAAAAGAGGATGACTAAAAAAAGGGGCACTCTCATCCGGTTCTGTCATCCGTGCACATCATCCATCACAGAGAACTGTACGGTTATGCGTGTGTTATGGGTGTGTATGAAATATTTTGGATGTGAGTCTCAGCAGGCAGATCCTTGCAGTGAAAACACATTTGTTCATTTACAAGTAACCAGATTGGCCCTGTGTGTTTGGACAGTGCTGCATAATGTGCTGTCATCATGCTATTATTGTCATAGTAATGATGCAGGCTGGTTGTTACACATCTCTCTTTGTTTATTCTCATAAATATTCAAGTAGGGTGTTACAGCTCTGGACGAGCCCTATGTTTCTAAATATAATGTCTAATGTGATTCTGAGGCACAAGGAATGATACTGCTTTTTTTCAGACTGGGTCAAATATATTTATATATTTGTGTTATCAGTTTGATCGTACATAAATACATATGCATCTTCTGCAGGTCAGTCACTGAAATGAAAATTGCAACTTGTGATTAGGCTCCTTAGACTCTCCTTTCCCTTCTCACATCCTCCTCATGAATACTCATCACATCTAGTTTCCTGACTGTTTCATCCCCTCCTCAGCTTCATCCTTACACTCAGATCAAGTCATGTCTGACAGCACGCCCGAGAGCCTCACATGAAAGAGGGAGGTAGATGAAGGCAGGGAGGCACAGGACTAAAGTACATTATAATAATGCGCTGGGCTGGTTGGAAATTAGTGCCGTATAGTTCAGTGGATTATTATATTCATATTAGAATCAGGTTTATTCACTTGTTTCCACATGTTCTGCTATTGCATTTCACATTTCCATTTTAATACTTCAACTGTGATTAAAACTAAAAGCATTAAATATTTCTCACATTTAATGGTATGCGCTGGCACAATGCAACTATATACACACATCAAATCTGGCCACAACTGAGACTATGTTATGGTAGATTATGCTTTTAAAGAGAGTTAAGTGATGATTTCCTGTGTATGTATCCCATTATGACCTTTGACCTCTGTCTTTACATTATCTTTAAGTCAATACCCATGAATGTTAATAATTAGCGACATCTAAATAATAAATAGAGTACCGTAAATTCCGGACTACAGAGCGCACCTGATTATAAGCCGCACGCTCCAATTTTAGAAAGAAAAACAATTTTGTACTTGTATAGGCCGCACCGGATTTTAAGCCGCAGGTGTCCCCCGTTGTATGAGATACAGGGGGTCCTCTAATTACGTCGGTGGCGAATTACGTCGTTTTCGTAGTTAAGACACATCTCCCGTGAACTTCCTTGTTTCGGATTAAGCGGTTAGCCCCGTAAATACGTACAGACGTCACACTGGAAGAGTTGCTGAGCGCTCGCGTATATTTGTGTTATCAGTTTGATCGTACATAAATACATATGCATCTTCTGCAGGTCAGTCACTGAAATGAAAATTGCAACTTGTGATTAGGCTCCTTAGACTCTCCTTTCCCTTCTCACATCCTCCTCATGAATACTCATCACATCTAGTTTCCTGACTGTTTCATCCCCTCCTCAGCTTCATCCTTACACTCAGATCAAGTCATGTCTGACAGCACGCCCGAGAGCCTCACATGAAAGAGGGAGGTAGATGAAGGCAGGGAGGCACAGGACTAAAGTACATTATAATAATGCGCTGGGCTGGTTGGAAATTAGTGCCGTATAGTTCAGTGGATTATTATATTCATATTAGAATCAGGTTTATTCACTTGTTTCCACATGTTCTGCTATTGCATTTCACATTTCCACTTTAATACTTCAACTGTGATTAAAACTAAAAGCATTAAATATTTCTCACATTTAATGGTATGCGCTGGCACAATGCAACTATATACACACATCACATCTGGCCACAACTGTGACTGTGTTATGGTAGATTATGCTTTTAAAGAGAGTTAAGTGATGATTTCCTGTGTATGTATCCCAGTATGACCTTTGACCTCTGTCTTTACATTATCTTTAAGTCAATACCCATGAATGTAATTAGCGACATCTAAATAATAAATAAAGTAAATTAGCATTCATTTGAAATCATATTTCACCTGATGAATATAAACCCAGCTCCGTTGTTGGTCTGTACCAACACGATACCTCAGTGTGTTTACCAGCTAGCTGCTGACACTGTCTGCTGTTTGGTGCTGAGAAGGAACTGAATGCTAGTTGCCCTTTATTATGTTAAAAACAGCTGCTGCGGTTGGAAAGAGCTTGGTATGGGTAGAAACTGCAGCGCAGGCAGTCAAACTAAAACAATTAGAGGCTCAAAAGCTCCATAGGGGCCAGAGAACGCTGATAACTCCCTGTTGGTTCATCACCCTTTTCACATTACACACATCTTTTTTTATCCAATGTGAACATAAAAATATTCAAAGTGCAGCTCTAAAGAAAAAGACAAAAATAAAAGTGAAGTATTTCAGCCTTGTGTCCTAATTATTTGGTGTTTTGTGCTGTCGCCACTTCATATCCTTGGGCAGTTATGTTACCTGCATTAAAAAAAGGACTGGTGTCTTATGAATAAGCACCGATTTATTTATTTATATTTTATTTTTGCCTGCAACAGTGCTCCCTGAAGACTAAAGTTGCTGGATAATGAGGTCAGATGAATATGAGGGAAGGGAAGAGAGACCTGGTTAACACAATGATACAATGCTGACTCAAAAGGGAAATGTTGGCTGTTTTTTTTTTTTGCTCCAGAATAACCTGAAAAATTATATAAATGTATCACTGAGATTTAGAGAAAGAATGGTATTTTTTTAAAAAAAGCATAAAACAACTGTATCTAAATTTATTTTGGTAGATGGTAGGGAAAAGTGGGAAAGTGACGCAGGAAAGCTGCAAAAAGACAATCCAGCAGTGTTGGTGGAACGGGGAGTGATATAGACAAGTAAGTGGGGGATGAGGACAGGTGAGTGATTGGGCAGGGAGTCAGGTGGCAGGATGGGGTGAGTGATTACTGGCAAAGGCTGGCAGAGAATGGATGAATAACTCAATGAACTGTGACGTGAGTGAGGATGTCCAGAACCGGTTTGGCACGGACGAGCCAAACCTGGCAACCCAGCCGTACTGTCAATATGCAGAGAGAAAGTAGGCTCAATGATTACCCCTATGGCTCATCAACAAAACAGCGACGGCAAGGCTACAAGTAGGCTACTGTACTGTCACTGTGTGTGTGTGTGTGTGTGTTGGGGGTGGTATGGGGGCAAAAAGAAACATAAAAGAAAATTGGGGGGGAAAAAGCAGAAAGGAAAAAAAAGGAGAAAAAGGTTTTTGTTTTTTTTTTCCTATATGGACACAAAAGCAGCACAACGAAGGAGCTCTTAAATAAATGAACCCAAATTCCCCAGTGAGCCTTTACAGGGGCAATTTGCCCAGCCTATTGTTGCTGCTTTAATGTCGTGTATTGATTAGCTGCACATTTACATCAAGGTGAACTCTTGGAGAGATTACCAGCTACAGTACTTTAGAGGGTCCCTTACCGCCTGCGAGGGGCGCTCTATCTGAGACGATGATGTAAATATTGCTGGCTTTACTGTCGTCCTCAGTTGAATAAGAATTGAATTTTAAAAATGGGGTGAAGCCTCCGCTATTACAGCAGGAGGCAGTCTTGTTGAAATAATGAGCGAGAAAGACAAAAGTGGGGGAAGAAGACGAGCACAGAGGTGGCAAAAAAAAAACAAAAATAGAATTTAAGGAGAAGAGAGGGAAAAGGTTGAGGAAGGAGAAGAGGGAGGAGAGAGTCTTGTTTGTAGTCCTCACCCCATGTGGCCTCTCAGGGACCTGAGAATAGACCCTCTGTGTCTCTTTCAGAAAAACGCTGATCCAGCAGCCTGCGTCCTACACAGACAGATAGGCCCTGGTGCTACTCGACAGTGGGATTCAACTCTTTTTTTTTTGGCCAGTAAAAGAAAATGCTGAGAATGTGGCAAAGCCCAGAACGGTGTGGTTTACCTGTATCTTTGCTGCTGCATGTGCCATGTCCCACTGAGATCACTGCTCTGCCTCTAATGAAGCCTTACACTTATTGTTTACTCGCAGTGATGCTGCAGGAGATGCAGAAGAGCTACTCACAGGCACTAATACAAACCAGCATCCTGATGGGCCTCATGTAAGGATCTCTCCAGTCTTAAGTGGTCCACACATTGTGTGAATTGTCACATTCATCAGTCCTCTCTACTGCCTGACATAATGCATGTGAGTCGATTGGAGTTAAATCCACTTCAGTAGACAGGTTTGAACAGTCTCAGTAAGTGCGCGTGTGAAGATGTTGTGAGGCCCCGAGGAGGAAACACAATGCAGTTTGTCTGCTTAAAGCAAGCCAAACATCACAGAGTTAGTAAAACTCCGCAAGGCTGTGATGCTTTAATTAAGAGCTGACAGGTAGCTTGATGTTTTATCAACAGTAAGTGGCTCCACAGCATTTTTTTTTTTGAAGGGTGATGGACTGTGACTAGTCCAGCCTGAAAATACAGCAGTTCCAATTTTTGTTGTGTTTCTATTGGATTTATTTTGGGGAAAAAAATACAATTACAACTGTTACTATAATAAAGATTATTTTGTCCTGAGACATCCAGGCTGACACTCAGTCGAAATTGCACTTAGTGGCCTTTACTTTTCCTTTTTTAATTAATAACATTAATAATTAAATTACATTCTGTCAATATTACAATATCACAACTGTTCCTTTTCAAAAAATATTAGGTAATGTGAGCTGTAAATATTACTGCCCTCACATTTACATCCCACTGCACATATTTATGATATTTTTTCTTTGCTTGTTTTGTCTTTCTCAACAAACGGCAAAGTAAAAATAAACTGAAAAAAAAAATCTAAAATTTCGTTTTGGTGGTGGAGGTCAGTGCTGCACACGTTTGTGCCTGCAGCAGTGTGGGGAACCATCTGGCACCAGGTTTATCCGCGGTGCTACAGCCAAAGAGGATGAAACCTGCAGCTTCAGACAGCAGCGTATTGATCAGTGATTCATCTTACACATACAGGAGAGAGGAACCTTGTGTGGGCTTTTCTCACATAACACACGCACAATACACGACGACAGTATGTGTACTGAATGTGTATTGTATGTGTGTTCTTTGCATCTGTTGGCTCTCTTTGTTGGACTGATGAATGTCCCACTGGAGACAACTGAAGCACCAAAGGGATCAAACTACTACTACACAACAACTACTACTACACAAACTCCTAGACTGCCATCTATAGGTGAAGCTGAAAATTGGTCCATATACACTTACCGGTACACTCTTTACTAAATGGATGCAGAGCGAATCATTGGCTATATTGTTTATTTTACAGGTACACATTTTTCAGTCCAAATCCTTTAAACTGGAAATAGTGGCTGACATGAGTTTGTAAATGACTGATGAGTATTGGAGCATTGTGTGGACCAGCAATCTGCTATACATTGAGCTCTAGAGGGATATTTGCATAAATAGCAATCACCATTAAGATCTCATTTTCTATCTTTGCAATTTTCCATAATTAATGGCAGAGATCAGCAGAGGAGGACTCCAGTAACTCCAGTAGAGGGGTCAGGACTAATGCACTTAAAATCCAGCAAGGCCAAATAAATAAATAAAAGCAATGACGTGAGATGGATAGCTGTTCTCATGTAGACATATTTCAGTTATTGGGTAATAATGAAATTAAGGCAGAAATCATACAGTATGAATGATGGAGCTACCTGTCAAGGATTTACTACAGAGCAGAGTTAATACAGTAATAACAGTTTTGATCCTTTAAATATGATGGGATGTAGAAAAAGAGGGAAATAGCTGTTTCTCTACATTTGAGTGTTTATTACTATCAAGTTACTTCCATTACTAATTACTCCACGATGAAAGTGAATAACCTAATAATAATCACGTCACATCTTTTGTAATGATTTGTAAGAATTAAATCAGACACTGTCGTTCAACAAGGTGCCAGTCTCCAGTTATACAGCCCATCAGCAGTGTTGTTGTTGTCACAGTACAACTGTGAGGTTTTTAGTTACTGTGTGTGATGTTTGCAGGGCAGTAAGAGAAACGACAGCACATATAACGCACAGCCCTGTCGTTACAGCAGAGGCTGCAGGTGAATCTGTGACAGGAGATTCAGAGGGGGAAAACACAGAATACTTGGAGTCTTGTTTGTCTTGGTGAAATGTAATGACGTCTGGGAAAGGATGGTGAAACAAAGTGAGCCTGAGAGCAGCGATGAGGCATAATGAACATGATCAATGGGGATGAAGTTAAAGCGTATAAGAGACTTCATTTTTACACACAAACCTACTGTGCATACTTTCAGGGTGTTTAGCTTAAGGAAACTCAATGAAGCTGCTCTGCACAAGAAAGAGAAATTATTCCCATTATGAGGCTGGGATGCTGAGTCTGAGTCTGGTTATGACAACAAGTGTTTCTAAAGGCATGATTGGTTGATCAAAAAAAAGGAAAATAAATAGTGATAACAGATACTGTATACAGTACAGTCGTATCATTTACATGATTTAGAGGGTTTATTAGAACCCTGTGGTAAAAACAGCTGGCTGTTGTGGCTGGAAACAATGCAAACTGTATTAAAACAGTACTTAAAACAGTACAATGAACAAATTAGTGGCCTTCAAGAAGTTTAAATACACCAAAACATGCTTTAGAGTGTAAGTGCACTCAAAACATCCATGAGGGCAACACCAGATGAAAACAATGTCATTCTAAAGGATCCACCAGACAGACTGTACGTGACCTATGTTGCAGGTTCTCTCACGTTAATTCCCACTAACAAACAAAGACAGGCAAAAATCAGCACTGATTTAACAACACAGGCAACTAAATGAATGTGTGAAAAACTGAGCAGGGCCAATAACAATCTGCGATCAACATGAACATGTTGATTAAAGCAAGTGATGTTGCTTGCTATGACATCACAGTTTGACTGAAGCCAGGTTTCCAAAGCACAGCACATGAATGAGGAGATCATGAAGAGTTATTTAAGATATTAGAAGGTTAAGTCTGAACCTGCAGAGCATTTCAGTGAACAACGGGTCATACATTACATACATTAAACTTCCTCTGATGAATATCATGATTCCTGGGGTCATGTGAGGTCAATGACTCGACTTATTTAATCTGTTCGTTCCCTGTATTCATCACTTGTCTTGTCCCAGCTGCTGCTAAAGCACTGTGTGCTAAATCAATATGATTCAGACTAACAGACTGAAAACATCAGAATTTTCTGACTTTATCACTTAAACCTGTCTAAACCTCTGCTGACAAACTAAACCTTGATCCAGCCATTCTGAAAATTATTGACACGTCTAACTTCAATAACACTAAATTATCTGGGTCTATACAAGTCAGTGTTAGTCCTAGGGAGCTTTACGCAATAGGTTTGACACACTCATACACACACACACCCACAAATGTGGGACGACAAATTAAGCAAATCATTCTCTGTTGCACTGTTTGCGGCAAATAAGCGCAGACACACACAAATATGGTGGTCAAACAGTCCAAATGATGAGTCCACACCAAATGTAATCACTGGCATTTCACTGGTGGCTACAATTCGTATTTGCCAAAAAGGAAAAAGAATCACAATGTCAAACTATCATTACAAGTAATCCTTAAATATTTGTCCTGATCAATAATGACAACGGTTTGCATATACACGCTACAGCACAGAGTCACTTACATTTTGAAAAAGCTCACAGCCTCATTCCCCAGGCAGGAGCTCACAGATGCCTGTAGCCTTGGGTTTTACATATTAGTTTATCTGGCAGGCCCAGGCTTTGTGTTTGATTGCACTGTCTTTGCACCAACTCCAATGACATGCAAATCTTCAGGTGGGTTTGGAGAAACAAATGTTTGCATATGTGCGTGTCTGTGTTTCTGTTGTTTCTGATGAGCTACCTGCATACACATGTGTCTCATAGCAGCAAAACTGCACAAGCAGAGAAGCAGAAGTGGGAGACAGATGTGATTTTCCCATTTTCCTGTCTACAAAATCTTTGGCCTGATTATGGACAAATATCACATATGACATTTAGCATTTGTAAAGAGTAGACTGCCCTCTCTGCTGCAGCACCCGCCTGCACTGATGTTCAATGCATGTTCTATTATCCAGAGGTCCGTCACCGAACATTCAACAAAAACTCTCTTTCACATGTCCTCTCTCTCTGCCTGTTGACATTTGAAGAGGTGACCTTATGGATGGTAAGAAATCCAATGCTCCTGACATTCATTAAGAGATGTGGGACGCTCAGTCAAGAATCACTGAAGATCTACCTTTAAGATATTATGTGCAGTCCGCAGCGGACGACACATCCTGGGCAACAGGGACACATGACCTGTCCTACTGCGAGCAAACATCTGACAGCTGGTAAACAGGATATATATGTGTGTGTGTGTGTGTGTGTGTGTATATATCAGTGATAGAAACATACCAGCAGCTGATCCACCTAAAACTGTTGACTCCTGGGAGGTAGGAGCAAAGCAGCAGCACATGATCTGATATTGAAGCAGTAATTCTACTGTATTTCAGTGGCCTTCAGTGCCTCGGGGCATATTGATTAAATCATTAACACTGATCTGTCTGGATCACACAAAACAACCAGCCCAGCGCCTGTGTGGCTCCGTTGTGACTGTTGTATTGTCAACTATTGTTGAGTCACTCTGAACTGACCCCAATGAGTTTTAGGCTAATAATGTAAAGACCCATTAACCATGAGCACAAGCTCCATCTTGTGGTCAAATGCATTTAGGAGGTTGTCAAGTTTACTGTGTAGCACTCACCAGCTTTTAGTATCCATCAAGTTGTCAGATGTGCTATTAGTCATTTCCTTCCCGAAAACTTGGCACATACTGTACTTCTGTATGACTGAAAATAAGCCCCAAAGTGCTCAGTGGTCATCTGAGAGGGTATTATGGTATTTCAAAGAGAACTGTGACAGGACAACATCTGGCATCTGGAGGAGAAAGAAAACGTCCAGATAAATCATCAGGCCTGCTGGATTAAATGACAAAGTAAAACCATATAAGGAATTCTTATATGTCACACAGGAGCAGTGGTGCGCTGTTCCACTGTGCAGCATTGGTTGCACAAGCAGGGGCTACAAAGTCGCTTATTTCTGACCTCCTGGTGAACTAAGATGGAACGGTCTTGGATCAGAATCAGTGTTGTGGGCAGATTTAGTTAAAACTGGCTGCTTTCACCAAAGAAATGTCGAGGGAAGCAGTGTTTGATTAAAGACATAGTGCCAACTGTTGAGCTTTGCGTGGCAGCCTTTGGCAAAGGCACCAGCACATAGAGAGTGGGAAGACAGAGATAAAGTACACAAATCCATTTGTGCAAAACCTAAACCCAAGTATAGACATTTACAGTGCATCTACAGCAGGACAAACTTTGCATGATGGGGAGGGGTCTGAATTCTGAAACCGCTCCAAGTGTTTGACAGAGAATAAACAACTGATGATAATCAATAATAATATTTCTGAAAGGAAACATCTGTGACCATTTAGAGCCCATACTGGAACAGTTCATTCTACCCAGATTTAAATGGGGATCTATCTATTATTTGAAGAAATTAAATATCTGATTATTAAAAAAAAAACATTAAGAAGTATAAAGGTATCCCGTCCTGAATGTCACGGTGTGTGCTTGTTCTGTCTGTTTGCCAGGTCTTTCCAACTTTACATAATTCTGTTTATATTCAGTGCTCCTGCTACCGCAACCTGAAACTGTGTTTTACAAATTTTACACAATTTAAACTTCATTCTATATGAATGTTCCTGCACACTAGGGTATGGCTCCATACACGAGAACACACATGAGATTCATTTATACCAACATCAGTGTGACCGTAGAGTAGTTTTAGTCAAATATTAAGAAAGCTAGAGAGATTTTTTTTAAAAAAAACAGTCTATATTCTTAAACATGGTGGGGGACAAACACTGTGTAAAAAAATTAAAGGTAATTGCTTTTTCGAGGCATTAACCGTGCAGTCCTTTAAATGAACATTTTAAAAACACCACGCAACTACATTAACAGGAGGTTCTCACTCACCCAGCTGTTGAGTCTATTGTTTGTCCAGGAGCATCTTGGTCTCTTCTTAGTGTCACACTGTAAACAAAGAAGAAGTGTGTTCATGCTTCTGCTCTGTTCAAATGCTTTGCACTTTTCAACACTACAGATGAAGTAGTTTACTAATAGTTTCCTGAAATAATGTCATATGTAAAATGTCATGTTGTTCGCAGCAATATAAAGGACAACTGCACCATCTGCTGGACACATGTCTCCACTTACAAGTGAAGAAAATGATGTGGTTTAAGTGGTTGTTATGTGGTTTCCAATTGTGCCTGGGAAGTAAAGACTGTCTTCAAAACCCCATAGACACTTGATTCTCTTTGTTATTCTACCATCACATAACAATATGAACTCAAATACAATACAAGTGTAGATTAATATCTGTCAGACCACACTGACAAATCACAGCATCTGTAACATGAAGTTACCAACAGAAACAGCTCTCAGTTGCTGAGTTTTCCATTACAGAAAGCTAAACAACATTCATATTTTGTTTATCTCTTCAGTTGTGTTTGTTTTTTTTTTTTGTTTGTTTTGTTGTTGTAATTTGTGAAGCAACAGAGCAAAAACCCAAAACACATGACACACTGCAGTAAATGAGACAGGTTTTGGTTTGGATGTAGCAGAGAAAGTTACACATTGTATTGTGTTTCAAGTTTTCAGGAAGCAAATATAGAACACACTAAAGCAGGGAGGTGCAGTGAATGTTGTTGTTTACTGTGAAATGAAGAGACTCACTGAAGCCGTGGTTTGGCAAACAGCAGATCCATGACAAAGGAGACAGAGCAAACCTCATGGTGAGAAGCTTCCTGGTAAAACCAGGAAGCTGGAGAGCCAAACTGACCAATAACACAAGGGAGGCAGTACAAGGCAGGAAGTACAACTAACAATAGACACATAGGGAGAAGTGGTTCAAAATAAAACAGGAAATAGGTCATTTATATGGGGACAGCTTAGGCACAAGAAAAGATTTTTTGTAACATTTTTTTTTGCTGCAGGATGTCTTAGTAAACAACTGTTACAAAGTTGACAATATTAACTCAGTGATAGGTCAAATCGGCTTAAGACAAAAAAGCTCATACCACCTGTTCTCTGTGACAATGTTCAAATTCCCTCACAGACAGTAACTCTCAAGACTTAATGTGACAATGACCAGTAAACAACACGACCGCAAGAACATTTCAAACAGCTGCTCCTGAATAATGCGCGGGAAAGCTCTTCCTTCAATCAGTAATGATTTTAACATTAGGAAGAAAAAATCCCTGATTACAGAAAATAGATTACTGGTTGCTATGCCAACTGGGAACTGGGCACATTGTGGCCTTGGCTTCTTTCCAAACAAGGAATTAGAGGCTATACCAATTTCTGGCAAAGCCGCATTCCCAAAATAGCTGTAACAGGGCCAAGACAACCACTTACTACTTAATGTAAAAACCTCACTGAGGCTTTTGTGTTAACTGATAATCTCTATAGACAGGTGGAGACAGACTCATGACATCATCAGAGATGTTTCTCAGCAGACATGTTTTTTTTCAGAAGCTGAAAGTACTATGATGAGTAAACTGATCTGTGTATGTTAACCTCAACCCCTTCATAATCTGAGTCAACTAGAAAGTACCAGCACTTATATAGTATTTTGGAGCATAATGGGATCTGTTAAGAGTATTGCCACCCAAAACACATAATTAAGCAGCACTGTGTGTGTGTGCGTGCGCATGTGCATGTGTGTGATGAAAGCAATTTTTATTGCTGGTGAGCACTTGGCACCCTGTGGAGAAAATGGAAATGCATAAATGATGCAATGAACTGAAAAATTGCTTTTTGCAATCTTTGAGTGTTTCTCCCAGTACATCCAAAATATGTCTTCTTAATCAATCATCTCTTGATTTTAAGCCAGATCTGAATTTCCCTCCGGTGATTAAGTAATTCTGATTCTGATCTGGGTCCGTTGCCATTTCCTGTAATGGCAGACTGAATAACTAAAATAATTTCTAAGAGAACATATATGAATGTTAGAAATAACAGCTTTTTAGAATGATGGCAACTTAATGTGCATTCAGATGCTCATTAAGATGATGGTTAAATTGACTGATGTTGTTGTTGATTTTTTGGTTTTGTTGGTTTGTGTTCTTTCCAAGCAAGCACCATTAGAAATGACAGGATAGTGCTCATTCTGCTCATCAGCTCAATGAGTTACAAGCTGTAACTTGGTGACAAATAATCTTTAAAAATAAAAATCTTAAAATGATCATATTTTAAGATTTGGCCAGTTACAGTTACTAACTATTCAGTTAGCAGTCAAGCCAAGTGAGTTTTGTTTAGCCTGTGTAAGATGAAATTCACACATTTGACTCAGAGGGTTTTACAATCTGCACAGCATATGATTAAGTAGCTATTTAAGGCTGTTTACTGCTCGTGCAGCCAGAACAGAAGTCTTGCCATGCTGTTCTTCTCAGGCCTGCAATATACTGCTACTGAGATTTCTATACCTCTGAACACTCCATGCATCTTTCTCTTCATCGTCCTCATCGCGATATCATTATTATTACACAATTATTATTATCATTAGAAAACATTTAGTTGAAGAGCAATCGAATAACTAACCTTCAATCTGCTTTGTTTGTATGCATACACCAGTTTTTAAATTACAGCTATAAGGACAGCTGCATGCAGGATAATTAGAGTTTGATAGATCACATGTTGCTATATGACATATAACAATAATAACATAGGTTATTATCACTGCCACAGAGCAGGTATCCATATTTCCCAGGTTTGTGGACATGATCCATTAATAACCAGCAGGGAGGTTTTGGTTGCTGCCCTGATTGATGCACGTTTAACTGCAGTGCACCAAAGTGTCCGACTGGGGGCGCCAGCAGCACAGTTTTAATCGGCTGTATTAATGCCAAGCAGATAAATGAGCAGTTAAAAAACCAGTATGTTTTAACCTCAGCCATGATCACTCTCTGTAAAATAACTCATTAATTATTCAATGCGGTGCGTCTGTTTTTTAATTCCTCGGGCATTTCCTGTTTAGATAATCCCCTTTTTTTCTGCGGCAGTCATCAGTTAATCCAATTACACTGCACAGGTGAATGGAGCTAATTGAACGCTAACGAGCTGGATGGTTTGGAATAGAAAGTGTGTGTGTGTGTGTGTTGGGGGGAGGGGGGGCACAGACGCACGCGCAAGTTCGGGCTCGCAGTCATTTGCGCGTGCGCTTTTGGATCCACCTGTTCACGCGCCCTAGCTGCGCGCTGCTGCTGACGGGTTTGTCAGAGAGAGAGGTGGAGAGAGAGAGAGAGAGAGAGAGAGAGAGAGAGAGGAGAAGCAGAGCGCAGCCAGCAGGTCTCCTCCTGAATGGATCAACACCCACTCGCCTCCACAGCATCGCAGTCAGCGGACAGAGCTGCGGCGCGACGCCGTGGACGCCGAGCGTGGAGCATGCCAAGCGCGCTGATCTGAGAGCAGCTCGGACAGGGGCGGACGCGCGGCTCACCATCATCATCACCACCACCACCACCACCATCATCCTCATCCTCCTCATCACCACCAGCCTCCTCATCCTCCTCATCCCGGGAGATCCTCAGCAACAATTTGTTGCAGACGCCGTGAAGGGCGCAGTCATGGTGCCGGTTCCGCCTCGGCTTCTCGTGGCACCGTGAGAACTTTTCCTCCTGCTCCCTCCTTTATTTTTTTCCCTCCCCCCTTTTTTCTTTTCTTTTTTTTTTTTTTAGATGTTTGTCAGTGGGCTCGCGCGCGCCTTTGGGAAATTCTCCATCGTTTCCCTTTTCAATTATGTTCACTTTTGCTGCCTTCTGCTACATGCTGTCTCTGGTCCTCTGCGTGTCCCTCATCTTCTTTGCAATATGGCACGTAAGTACCTCCAGACGGCTTTTATTCGCAGGTGTGTGTGTGTGTGTGTGTGTGTGTGTGTGTGTGTGTGTGTGTGCATTGGGGATGTGTGTGCATACTAGACCTGCAGGTGTGATGACATTAATGATGCTTACATCCCTGTGCAAACACTTCCTATATGTTTATGAATGCCTGTGCACAGTGAAACACTGCGGGTTCCTCCTTTTTTGGCAGGTGTGTCGTCATCCATCATTCATGGAGGCTTCCGGCACTTTCATTACTTTACCAATTTCCTTTCATTGGGCCACCTCGCCTCACACATTGGTATTGACCCAGTTTGATTCTCAGAACTCCAGATCTCTCCCCCCTCGCCTCCCTCTCCTCCCTGTGCCTTTAATCACGCCTGGGCTCAGCCACACCACAGAGCCAATATGACAGACTGCGTTATGATATTTGAATAATCTCATTATTTGCTGCCTGAGCTACATCTCCATCATGCCGGGCCTTATTTAAAGACAGATTCGGGTCAGGTCTTGCTGCCTATGGACCCGGGGGCTGCCGTTTGTATGGAAACATCAACAGACTTGATGACTGATCGCCTGGCAATTACAGCTGAGAGGTGGTCTGCCTGTGTATGAGACACTGGCCCATGTGTCTGTTCAAAGAGTGGACATGAAGAGGTGAGGTCAGTGAGAGCGTAGACGCCAGTGATACTTCACAGGAAACGAGGGATAACACAAACAGGAAAAGCTAGATGTTGCTCATCAAGCATCGCCACCGCGCAGATTCAGACCAGAAGCAGCAAACGCTTCCTTCAGTTCTGTCAGAGATGTAAATTCACGCTGGTGATCGGATCACAATGGAAGACAATATTCTGTAGCTTCAGCAATAATCCACATCACACCAGGCTTTATCTTGCATTCTGCTTATTATGGCAGAAACAGGGGGGGGGGGGGGCACCTCCCATTCCCATTCCTATTCACTGTCACATACAGACATGCAGCAGTAATATGCCAGGGCTCCAGACTGCGAGGAAGCATAATTAGGAGGAGGCCATGAGGTGGGAATATGTGGAGCTGCAGAGCCAAGGCTGCACATTAACACCAGCCACCTGCCAAATACCTGGAATTCTTCTTTTTCCCGTTACTCTTTTGTCAGTCATTTCCGGCAGGCTGCCATCTCTCAGGGTTTTCTTTTTTTTATTGTTTAATATTTGATCTAGTTTCAAAGAGAGAAACCCCACTGATTCCCAGTGTGGCCACCGGGTTCACAGTTCACTCTCTTACACCCTGAGCAGCAGTGCGTTTCTAAAAGAAGCCACGCGCGCTGAGTCAACCTACCCTGGGTAAAGTCAATCTATAAATAATATCAGCCGTTGTAAATGAACATAAACAGACAGAGGCTATGGAAGGAGGGAGAAAAAAAACAATAGGAATAAAGTGAGCAATGACCTGCTGTGACTCAGCCATATCACCAGCCCTGTCAGCAGGTAAGGTATGAGTCACAGAATCACAGAATGACAAATGACTGCACATAGTTGCACATATACTGCACATGCATGCATATATATATATATATATATATATATATATACATACACACACACATATATGTGTATAAACCTATTTTCAGGTGCTGATGAATTTGTCATCAGGCTGAGTTGTTAAACCTTTTGAAAGGAAAAAAATGTCTAGGTTTGTCAAACTAATGAAGATGACACCAATCATAGTATATGTTCTAAGCAGCTGTTTATGGAGGATCAGTTTTCTGCCTGATTGGTTCCTGTAGCAGTAAAATAATATTCCAGCGTATCACATGATGACACCTTGAGTGAAGCGCTTGCTTCCAGTCGCAGCGATGGGCAGAATCTGTATGTTCATCACATAGGATACGCGATCACCGTCGCCCATGGGAGTGCTCACTCACAGCGATTACGAAGCCATTTTAATTAACATACAAGGTGAACTGCGACCTCCCATGAGCTCTCCGCTTCAGCGCTTCAGAGAGTGATTCTCCTCCCATGTAACCACAGCCCCTAATGTGCTCTAAGTGTCATTAAAGTCGAGAGCCAGTCGTTCCTTCTGTGGGTGTGTGTGTGTGTGTGTGTGTGTGTGATGTATGGGAGAGCCCTGTGGTGCGGTTATGATGTAGAGGCTGTCCTGCCAGCGAGGCAGAGGGGACAATGTCAAACTGCCATCGTTTACTACTCTCTCCGTTGGGATTTCCTTCATATTCTGGCAGTTCTGAAACGTAGTGGGTGGAAGGTATGAAAACAGATTTGGCGTGAATGGAGCAACATGCCACACAGAGCAGCCCTTTATTTCCTGTCTGATTTATAGTGAACTGATCAATATGGATGACTTCCAGGCCTAATCAAGGCACAGTTTGGCATTATGCTGTCCCCTGCTGGGCCTGATTCCACTATCATTTGGTTAGGCACACCTTCACAGAATGTCATGTGCACATGCTAAAGCTAATGGTTGGTGTCTAAAGACATGCATGTTGGGGCGACATTGGTGACATTGGACATTGGGGTGGTATTGGTTGATATCCATGAAAGAAGAAGACCAATACCTCTGTGAAACGTGTACGCTGATGAAAGGGCATGAAAACAAGGAGTTTGCTCCATGCCGTAACGGGGACGAGCAAAAAAAGCTGCAGCACATACTTCACTACTTCCTGAATAACATATGGAGTTTTAGTTTGATAAGTGAGATATAACTATAAATGAATGATCTGTTGACCCTCGTGTTATGCAACTGTCTGTAGGTCTATTCTCAAGACATCAAACTAATCATTTAAACCATGAGTCATGGCTTAGCATTGAAAAAAAGCCACTTCACATTTAATGAATGACTTTATTTTTTTCTCCAAAGCCAATTAGAGTGAAAATGTAACATGATATTAGTTGGTGGTATAAAGACATTAAGGACAGTATGGGGATTTTGAAGCTGATGATTGTATGTAACAGTCATTCCTAAAAAACTGAATTTCCAAACACCTTATTCCAATTTTCTCTTCAGCCTCTTTCTGTTAAATTTGCTCAGGATATCATGCAAGCATCTTTTTTGGGGGGGAGGGGTGGGGGGGCAGATAGCATCACTTGGCGCTGCTTTCATACTGCCGAGCGTGACTTTGCATCACACTGAGGTTTTGACAAGTACAGGGCATTCACGGGTTTAACAGAGGTGTCGCGTGAATGATCGTTCACACGGAACAACCATCACCATCCCTCACATGTTCCCTTCTCGACGGTGTTCTGATGATGAAGCAAAACAAGTTGTTCGTCTATTATGGGCTGCTATGTGCAGCCATGAGACAGAGGTTAGAAGAGGTGCTTCACAAAGTAGGAAGAAAGCGTAGTTTTAATCAATGATGAACAAGCCGAAGGAAAATACAGCATGCAGATATGGAGAGATCAGAAAAAAGGGTTCAATGTTGGAAGTTTGAAATCTTCAGAGTGAGGAAACATCCTGAGACGCAGCTGTGTTTGCAGACCAGTGAGACAGCACAGGATGCAGATGCTGAAACAGACAATTAGATCAAGAGGACAATGGACCTCAGAGGGACGATCAGCACGTAGCAAAACATTCAGATAAAGTGTTGTCTAATAAGACTATAAAGGGAAACATATGCAAATGAGAGGTGTGAGACGCAGGAGGTGCGGATAAAAAGAGAATTCGTACCTTCTGTTTCAACTAACGTTTCCTCCACACCTTTTCCCTGAGCCGTAAAGGAAGCAGCATCAGCTCAAGGTGCCCCAGTAAGACATCAGAAGGGAGAAATGCACAGGTGATCCAGCTGATTGTAATCTCAATGAAGCAGACAGTCAGTGGGGCTTTCTGGCACCAGGCACTGGCAGCTAATGGAGGCAACGCTCCGTATCCAGCTATGCTGGTCCAGCATCGATCCATGTGTTCATTAACCCCCGCTGGCTCCTCATCCATCATCCTGACTCCTCTAGTTCTATTGTTCCACTGCACAGTGCACACTCGGAGGGATTATATGGGTGATCCCTGTCCCCTCTTTCCTTAACCTTTCCACTTCCTTATTATTTTTTTTTTGCCCTCTGACAATACAACGTATCACCTGCATTAACGCTAGCCCTTACACATTTGCATAACATTAATAATAATTATTATTATTATAATTATAATACTTATAATAATAACTAAGGATGTTCGATATTGGCTTTTTTTTACCGATATGCCGATATCTCAAAAACTATACATTACAGCTCTCATATTTGGACTATTGAGTCAGAGGGGAAGTAGCTGAAGAGTTTGATGTATAATATGTGCATGTTGTGTAAAAGTTGTGGCATTAAAAAAGTAAAAACTGATACTATATGTCGGCCTTTATGTGTGTGTGTGTGTGTGTTTGTGTGTGTGTATAATTTCTGATATTAAATTTTAATGCCAATATCGGTAGGCCGATAATATCGGACATTTCTAGTAATAACGGATAACAGGCAAAGCTTGCTTTAAAAATAAGTAACAGCTCTGCTTGGATTTTTTTTCCCTCTCACACAGGAGCGTTGTAAGCGATGACTCAATTTTAGAGAAACAACAGCTCGAGTCTTATCACATTTTGAAGGCGATTACAGGAACACTGACTGTTCCCATTAGGCTGCTCCATCACAGACAGATTGCCATTCCAATGCTTTTCAGTGTTTAGTCTGTGAATGTTTCACAAGTGACAAGGTAAAGCTTGTGTGGGCTCATGGAGTGAGCAACAAAGAGATTTGCATAGATTTTCCTTCTGTGTGCGGAGAATAGTGTTGCTTATGTACAGTACTGGATAACAGTGAGTACTATGGGCAGCACAGGGGAAAGGCTTTATGGTGAGCAGGTATGAAAATACATTCATTCATTCATTCATTCATTGAATGTTTTTAATATATACTGTGTTCATATAGTTTTATACAGTAAAGTATAAAAAGAAATAAAGAAGGGAGGGGATGGTTAGGCAGTCTTAACTATGAGCAGTAAGACACAAAATAAACTCCATCTCTATCAGCACTTGTCAGTCAGCATCCTGTAAACATACCGATGGTTCCTTCATATTATTGCTGGCTACATGTAATGCAGTGCAGGTGTGGTATATCTACACAAGGAATTAATAGTGCTCTTATTTAGATTGTGTAGTATCAGTCTGAGACATGAAATTGTGGCACATAACTACAACAGTTATGTGCAGCAGGACTCAACAGCAACAAAACAATGGGCTAGTGATTCTCTATTCTCTAGTATTCATTCCTCGCGCATTGCATATAGATAATGTCCATGTTAAAATGTTAACAATAATAGTGTATTTAAATGTCCTGTATGTATTATGAACATATTCACAAGGCTTTCAGATTTACTGTCTAACACACCAGATGAACATACAGTTTGTCAGCATGCAATGAACATGGACCATCACAAAATTATTCAACTAATTATTCAAGAAGCAAATTCATGGCATTGGGACCATTGTGCAGTACGTGTTGAATATGCATGTGCAATATGTTTATCGTTTGGTGCCTTGCTGATAGTCCTTACAGCTGAATAATTTTTATTTATTTATTTATTTATTTATTTATTTATTTATTTATTTATTTATTTATTTATTTTAATCTCATCAGACTAAAGGAGCAGATGGACATTGCCCATAAGACCTTTTCAGAGAGTCAGGGAAACCGTGTAGATACTGCTACCAAGGTGTTCGCCACAGGCACCAGGCCACACTCATATGTTAGTGATTACAGAAACAAGCCAGCTCCCTGCACCTGACCCGCCGGTGATCTCTGACCTCTGCCACGGACGGGATATTTTGATACCCAGGATGAAGCCCTGTGAAAAGGAAAAACGCCCATAGAGTGCAACGCTGGTCATGGGGGGTATGGCACCCCCTGTTCTCCCCCTGTGTTATTGAATAGCTGAAGGTGCATGGGAGTTAATGCTATAATGCTATAGCTTCATTGGGTTGTAAATTGTGTGTCAGAGGATGGTGAGAAGTGGTTGTGCAGAAAATTAACCCATACTGAGTGGATTTAAAACCTCAATGAATAATGGAGGGAGAACTGTGAATAATTTAAATGGACCATGTAGCTTTTCACGTTACAGTGGAGGCGCCGCTGATTGCTCTTGTTGTTCGGTGTTTTGTTATTTTCATGTGAACTGTTTCAAGGTGGCATCCAGAGGATATGATGTTTATGGGGAGACATCGCTTCTACCAACTACTAGATGTTCCAAATGAGCCTCCCTAGACTACAACATCAAATGAGGCTACATCCACCCCTCTGTCTGCAATGAAGCACAGAACCCAGTGTGCCAGGAGAGAGAGGGGCAGCAGGTGCCAGGCTCTTTCAGCAGTCTGCTAAAGGGAACATCCACTCAAATTCAAATTGTCTCTGTATGCTGCCCTGTGATTGGCTTGTTGACCTGTCCAACTTGTCCCCTGCCTCTCACATGCTGTCAGCTGGGACTGACTCCCCCTGACAGATGGATGGATGGTCTTATTTGTAGTAAAGTCACTGTGCAAAATCATTACTTGAGATATGCAACTTGAACCAGCTATTTGTTATACAACTCAGTTTTCTTGGACCTTTAAGTCAAAGGAGTTGTAGGAGGTAAATTATGATAAGCTGTGTCTATTATTTCCTGTTTGAGAGAACCTTATGTTGACAAAGTAGTCAACTCAACAATTAATTAAAGTGAAATGTGAACGTTATGTTGTGCTAAATCTGAATGCTCGTTTAAGGCTGACATTAACTAAGAGCACTGACTGTTCATGCGATGTGGTGCACATACAGTATGTATTGTTTATGGTGCGGTATTGGACTTGCACATGAATGTTATGCAGCACATGCGCCTTTGTAGAGGGGTTTGTTTCAGTATTAGGGGATTTATGCACATCGAAGACTTGTGCAAGTGTGTGTCTTTGTACATGTGTGTGTGTGTGTGTGTCGATTGCCCATGAGGAACAGCCTGGGGGAAGCTAGCACAGTGTTACAGAGAGAGGCAATGAGCCAGGATCACTGTTGGGGTCCACTGGGAAATAACATGTAAAGAGATGCCTGTTAGTGCGGGGGCGAGCCCAGGGAAATAACCTGCGTATGGTGTGAACCTCCGCTGTCTCTCTGATGTTAATTCCCCATACTGGGCCGACACATTCACATGGACAAACACACACGTGCTCACATAACGCGTTCACACAATGCATGGATCGCTCTTTCATACTACACAACCAATATTCCGCACACACCGTGATGCACACATGCTGCTTTCGCATACCTCACAGTAGCTGTTATGCAGCTGCGCTGACTGACACACACACTGTTTCCTCCTGAGGATGAACTCGTCAAGAAATATCATCCGTCTCTGCAGTTGCCTCCATTGCTGCGCATGCAGCAGTACTGCAACTGTTGTGTCGTTTTTATTGTGTCCATCATCACGTGATGCTAACAAGAGCCATACCACAGTGGTGACAGGATCGAATCACACCGATCTGGGAAGGCAGATGTGATCCAGTAATAAGTTCATAAAAATAACATGCATGGATTGTTATGAAATTGTGGAGACATTCAGGGTCCCTTTACATAGATGTAAGCAAATGGACTCGCTTGTGCTTCTTGAGAACACTAGTTTGTGTGACCAGTTGGATTTGTTTGTGTTGTTTAACATGAAGTGAAGTTGTTCTTCATGGTACAGTCATGGCTTGTTCTAACCCGCTCTCCTTCACTCCCTGTCTCTGGCAGATCACGGCTTTTGATGAGCTGCAGGCTGACTTCAAGGTGCCGATCGATCAGGGCAACCCGCTCCATGCGGTAGGTACATTTCCATGTTTCTTTTTCCTGTTCTGTCTTTCACCCTCTACATGTCTCCTATAGCTTTGCATCGTCTCTCTCTGCATTCACTTGAAACCAGACAGCTGGCAACACACTGGTTTTGTAAAGCCTCAACTCTCCCCACTTCCTGGCTGACAAGCAGACTATTAACAGACACCCGGACTTAGCATCGAGTATGAGTGAATCATCTTTTACAAATAGCTCCTGAATTCAAATAGAAATAGAATATGAACATAACAAGGCACAGGCAGAGATAGACATGGAAATTAGATTGAGTTCATCTGAGCATGGACACAGTGGCTGTGTCCAAAATCGCCCACTAACCCCTCACTATATAGTGAGCACGCCATTTTGTAGTGGTGTCCGAAACCTTAGGGTACATAGCATGTCCACTATATAGTGCACTCAATGTATCCCACAATTCACCGCGAAATGTAGTGAACATCCGATGGTCACTAACCGGACCAAGATATCCCATGTGCCGATCGATCAGGGCAACCCGCTCCATGCGGTAGGTACATTTCCATGTTTCTTTTTCCTGTTCTGTCTTTCACCCTCTACATGTCTCCTATAGCTTTGCATCGTCTCTCTCTGCATTCACTTGAAACCAGACAGCTGGCAACACGCTGGTTTTGTAAAGCCTCAACTCTCCCCACTTCCTGGCCGACAAGCAGACTATTAACAGACACCCGGACTTAGCATCGAGTATGAGTGAATCATCTTTTACAAATAGCTCCTGAATTCAAATAGAAATAGAATATGAACATAACAAGGCACAGGCAGAGATAGACATGGAAATTAGATTGAGTTCATCTGAGCATGGACACAGCCAGTGACAGTTAACACGTTCATGCAAACTAAGTTAAACCACCTCCAGCCCTCATACATCCAGCTGGAACATCAGTCTGTGCAGGACAGTTGTTATCATTTAGTTTGATCCGTATGATAAATTGTGTCTTAATCAGAAAACAGGACCTGCTGTCTAGTTAGTTTGTTATTGCTCAAACTGATATTTGACACAAAATACACATTTTTGTCACTGAGTTGTATGTCACTATAAAACTTGAGGTCCTTGTCGAGCGCAGCTGAGAAATATGTGAAATGTGTAGCTGTCGCCGCTGTGTCTTCGTTCCCAATTTCTGTCACACACTCTGAAACTGTGCATCAAAACACAACATATGCCACCGTTGTATTTACACGTATCCACAGTCATCTGTGTGTCGTCTGGAGACGTGCTCCCGTCACTGGTTCATCGTGCTACCATACGCTATGTTTTGTCCGATTCATCTGGTGTGTGTTTCATGCATCTGTTGAAATGAAAGTGAAGTGATGTGACACCGCATGGTGTGGAGAGTGTATGGTGATGCGATGAAGTGCAACACCTGCATGTATCAACCTGTCACTTGTCTATTTCTTTCATCTTGCTACAAACTTAGTACAAACTTGTATTGTTCTGTGAGGATGAACTGTAGAGGGAGGGGGGGTTGGAGAAGGAGAGGGAAAGATGACAAGTGCTTGCAAACTGGGAGAAAGAGGAGAGATGGAGGCTGACAGGGGAAGGGGAAGATGGATGAATGGGGATTTCTGAAGGGGGCGAAGGAAAAGAAGTCTTCAGCTTGAAAGGCATTTTTGAAAACACTGCCTTAGACCTGATTTCCCCACTCGCTGCCACTTTCATACTTTGTCATATTTGCATATCGTTATGCAATACAGAATGTATCAAAGACTCCAGCGGGAGAATGGGCACAAAAGTTCCATCTGACCCCCCCACACACACACACACACATACTCTCATGTTTTCTAAAAATCATCCTTCCCCTTTGCTTCCTGCTTCTCATATGGAATGCATCGCTGCTGCTCATTTCCACATGAAATGGCCCTTAAATGCATGATTCCACTTTGATAACGTCCATTTAATATATTGTTTAAGTTGGAGCTACTCTTACAGTTCTCTAATGAGCCTCCTGCAGGCACCCGCAGCCAAGAAATGTGCTGGATTTAGGAAAAATAACATAGAGCTGAGAGCAGTGATTCAAGAAGTGTTATATTTTCAGAGTTGGTTGTGGGCCACCCTATGATTTTCAGATTATGATCAACATTTGAATTTAATGTTATATGTGGGCATATGTGGAAGCTACATTTTTACAATATGATCATCCAAAATTATACAAGGTGTCCACAAGGTCTATTTACAATTACAAGAATTTATTACAGAATCAAATTAGGTCAAACAAGTTTTTTTTTTTTTGCTTCATTTAATATGACTGTGTGTGGGCACCATTAGCACGAAGCACATCAAGACGGTTCTCCATCTGTTGCCATGTTCGCTGTAGCACAGCATCATCATCAATGGTGGCAATGGCATCAGTGATCTTTTGCCTGCATTGCACAAATGCAATATGATTAAAAATGTTGATAACGTCTGAGTGCATAGAACAAATCTGATTAACATTTCTCATCAACTTCCTTTGTAGTCATTTTTTTTAAACTGTAAAGAGACTTTCTGGAAACCCTGCATATAACCAAGACTTTAATTCAATTCAATTCAATTCAATTCAATTCAATTCAATTCAATTCAATTCAATTCAATTCAATTCAATTCAATTCAATTCAATTCAATTCAATTCAATTCTTTGTCTGTTTGTGTCAGTCAGGGTGTAGTGGGGAGATGATGAGTAGCTGCTTACTAAGTGCATCTTGCACTCATGTTGCAAAAGAAGAAGAAGAAGAAGGCAGAAGTAAACAAGCCTGTGGGTGTTAGACAGTAGCTGGTCACCCATTGAAGTAAAGTAACTATGTACTTATTTCACCAGAATGGGTGAATGACCTTTACTGTGTGATTTTTCTCATGGGACTGGACCTTTATTCTTAGCAAGAAGCAAAGAAGCATATCTATGAACACACACACACACACACACACACACACACACACACACACACACACACACACACACACACACACACACACACACACATACACACAGTCATGCATGACAGCATATTATCCCCCACGCTATAAAAACACAGCTTGCCTTACATGTACCATCACTCTCTCACATACAGACACACGAAAACATAGACCTACTGTGACGAAAATATATTACAGCTTTAATTGCATTGTTTCGCTCCGTGCTCAGAGCTTAATGACTCCAATGCTCATGGCATCTGTCACACACACACACACACACACACACACCCACACACACACGCACACACACACACACACACACACACAAGCACATTCTGCAGCAGTAGGACGACACTCTTACAGCTTTATGTGCAAACACACATATTATTATGGAGGGAGCACTTCATCAGTGCTGCACCAAGGACACACGTACAAGTAATGAAAGCTTCTTCACACCATGTACATGACCCCCCGACCCCACACCCGACTTGTCTGTCCATCATCCTTGCTGCGTCACGCTGTCTCCTCTGCTTAAGTCCAAGCCTTTGTTTAGTCCCACCCTCCTCTCCCTCCCTCCTCCAGAGCTGTCATCATCGAATTGCACACACACACACACAGCAGTTGAAGGAAGAGGGTGATGACGGGGCCTTGCAGGAGTGAACTGGTCCACTGCATAAAGAGATGCATGGGCTCAGTATAGCTAATTGGCTGTGAGACCGGGCCTTTTCATGACTGTTGTGTGCTAAGGACAGAGGCAGGGTGAAAACTGCACAGTTTGTGCAACATGAAAGTGTTGCTGTTCCTCCTGCCAGTCATCGAGTCCATCATTATCACATGTCTTCAAAATCAAACTTTCCTCTGCTGAACTGGGAAGACTGGGGACTGGCTTCTCAACTTTCACCACATTCTCTCTCTGTTGTTACAGTCTCATATGTTTTCTGCCCAATTATTCAATCACATTTGACCTGTTTAAATTCCATTTTGACTTATGTAATTGCTTGTGTATGAGCCAATATATTTTATGGATATGCTTGTTCCCATGGAGATTGTGTTGCTGATGTATACAGCCAGTCGGGGAGGAACAGAAATAAAGTCAAGCTGATTGTCCAAAAGCACAAACAGTGTGACAGATCAATGCATGATTTATAAGCAGCCAGAGTTATGCGTCGCCCCCTGTTGAACACACCGCACCGGCACTCAGGTCCAGATTGCGTCTCTGTAGGATTTCCGTTAATATTTGATGACGACGTTAAAAGCTTTGGTGAAACGGCGGGTCAGCATTGTGCTGATTGCTGATTTTAACATTTTACGGCTGAATAGTCACACAAAAGCCATAGAAAATATTAACATGTACCAACTTATGTAAACATGATGACAACTCCTCCTGCTGGAGGAAAACTCTAGCAGCAGTCACAGTGTATTGTTAGTGTGGAGACAATGGAAACCTCATAAGATCTTTAAGTGGCCTATAGAAACCCGTCCCAGACCAGTTCATACAGTAGATCTGGGACTATCAGGCATAACATTCCAATACTTCCCTCCAAATACTGAACACGGACAAACAAGTCGACATGAACCAGTCAGCTGAACCTGTCCTCTGTTTGCTTCTTCACAGAGGGAGAGACTGCGGAACATTGAGAGGATCTGCAACCTGCTGAGGAAGGTAAGTGCTGGTTCATGTCAATGAGAAAGTACACAGTGAAGTACAAGGGCTTCAATCCTTTCAATGACATTTAAATATTTTGCAGATGATGCCTTCATTTCAGTGGTTTTATGAAACTTTTATTTATATTAGAAATGTATTTCCATGCATCTGACATTACCAAAACCATATACAGGGGGTCCTCGAGTTACGTCGGTCGCGAATTACGTCGTTTTCGTGGTTACGACACATCTCCCGTGAACTTCCTTGTTTTGGCTTAAGCGGTTTGCCCCGTAAATACGTACAGACTTCACACGGGAACTAGTTGGTGAGTGCTCTCTCTGTCTCTCAGCACGCCTGCCGGCTCTCCAACACCTCCACAGCTGTGTTTACTTATGTGAAATGGCCGGCCGGCCGGGGAGGGGTGGGCGGCAGCCACGTTAGGGATCGTGGCGATACCGTAGGTTTATTCACAACACAGGGTCTACACGGTTGATATCAGAAATCTAAAGGAAATGCTCATTACACTCGCGATGTCAACCCCTACGGTTTGTCTCGAGTTACGTCGGTCGCGAATTACGTCGTTTTCGTGGTTACGACACATCTCCCGTGAACTTCCTTGTTTTGGCTTAAGCGGTTTGCCCCGTAAATACGTACAGACTTCACACGGGAACTAGTTGGTGAGCACTCTCTCTGTCTCACAGCGCGCCTGCCGGCTCTCCAACACCTCCACAGCTGTGTTTACCTATGTGAAATGGCCGGCCGGCCGGGGAGGGGGGGGGAGTGAGGAGCAATCTGAAGAGGTGAGTTTTCAGTCTACGAAGAAAGCATCGGGGAGATTCTGTTGTCCTGGTGTCTAACTACACGGTTGATAACAGAAATCTAAAGGAAATGCTCATTACACTCGTGATCTCAACCCCTACGGTGTGTCAAGAGGGACAAAAAAGGCAATTCACCATAATAAACTCTTATTTTAGCGTGGTGTTATAGCGACATCTGGTGGCACAATATATGCACAATGGCACAATGAATGTATGGTCCGACTAACGTCGAAATTCGGTTTCGACACATTCTCAGGAACGGATCTCTGACGTAACTCGAGGACCCCATGTATATGCATATATGGTTATGCTATCTAAATGTTGTATCTGTGGATGTAGCAGTAGTCTTTCTCCTAACTGCTAAACTACTTCATAAAAAAAATCTGTATTTACAATCAGACAGCTGAACCTCAGTATGTTCTATTAATTTCTACTGAAACTGAGCTGGTAGTTGATCAATGATCGTTTGCATTTGCACAGCGACTCAGTCTCAAAAGGGAGACTGAACTGCAGATGCATGTCCTCTCTTTCTCCCTGTCCTTTCTGTGTATGTGCACATGGGTGTGTACGTTCATGTGCGTGTATGTGTGTGTGTGTGTGTGCGCACGCGGGCACTCTGCCTTGAGGTATCAGTGTGAGGATGGGAAGAGGCCTGCTCTCAGCTTCAGTGTGACATCTGTCTTTCCCTCCACCTCTGTGAGACTCAAGCTGTGTCTGAATGCTTCACTGATGTGTGTGTGTGTCTGTTTATGCTGGAGGTCCATTAGCTGAGCAGCTGATCTTGGTTATCAGTGTTGTCAACTCTAGGCCCCGGGGCCTTTCCTGGCCCCTGGAGAGGACAGTTCCCCTACAGTGCTAATGCAGAGACAAACATGACATATACACACATGCATGAATGCACAAAGCAATGTACACACACTCACACACACAGATGCGATGTCCTTGCAGCTGTGATCTGCTGTGCAGGGAAAACGGATCTATGAAAATTGAATCAACATTTGTGTCCATGTAAAACCTGACCAAAGCCTGGAGTCAGCCAGCATCTAAATCAGCCTGTGAATGTTACTGTAGAAGCAGAGTCGGGATTCACTCGCTCTAGGACCCCAGGGCAGACATCACACCCTCTGTGCACTCAACAGCATTGCGATAAACTGTCCATCTGGCCATCATCGGAGCTTGTTGTATTACTCTCTGGTCACCATCAGAATAAAGGGAGACTTATTAAAATCCTATTTATGTTCAAATATATATGTATTGACTTGTTTGGCACATGAGCGATCTGCACACAGTTTAGGGACTTCCTGTATGTTTTTACTGTGTTGCACACTGTGTTTGTCATTTTGGATGCCCGAGGTCCTGATGCAGGAGGATCTGTTGCGTTGTGTAGGTTTCTCTCTCTCTCTCTCTCTCTCTGTTTGTGCAGCTCGCTCCAGCTGGCACAGTCATGGCACGGTGGTCCTGACTGATTTGGTGCAAGGCTCTGGCTGCGTCTCTTCATGTTGGCATAACCTCCTGATAGTTTTCACTATGGGAATGGACGCGAGCCATTTTTGTTAGACTCACTGCAGTGTGTGTTGCGTCCTCCTGGGATTTAGGTGGCAGCAATCCTGTGAAGATGACAAAAGCTTGAAGGGATGTTCTCTGTCCTTTACTCTCAGCTCTGGGCGTGTGTGTGTGTGTGTGTGTGTGTGTGTGCGCGTGCATGTGCATGCGTGTGTACGCTATTCGTTAGCCGTGCAGTCTTGTGGCTTGAGCCAACACGTTGTCACAGCAACTGAGCAAACCTGAGTGTACTCATTAGCACTCTTCCTCCCTTTATTTTTGGGCCTGTCTCCCCCTTTTCTCTCTCTCCTCTCCCCATCCTCTCTCTCTCTCTCTCTCTCTCGCTCTCTCGTCTTCCTCACTGAAGTAATGAGTAGGTGATAAGAGGATGAGCACAGCACGTAATAGACGCTGTTTGTTTTTCAAGGTCCCAGGGGCTTTTTTTCTTTGGAGGTGCTGCCATGCTGTCTTTGAGGACTCAACTCTGGCTGCTTTTCACTTGTGTCACCAGGTGATGATCAAAGCTGTGATTTTTAAAATCATCCCAGTGGAGACCGGTCTCCACCAGCTGTCACAGAGAGGATGCTTTGAGATCTGATTTCTGTCCCTGATGTAACACAGCCTCAATCAAAATCGAAATCCCACCGACTTTTGTAAGAACACTAATATCCACAAAATCCAATGGCCACAAACAGCTGTGGCGTGAAACTTTACTGTCGCAAAGCTCATACAGCTGTAGTTCCAGCTGACACCAGGAGGGACGCAATAATTCTTTGTTTTTGTTATTGAGACGTACTAGTCGGTGGAGCTATTTTAGGCGCTACGCTAAACAATCTTTCTAATACATTTACAATATTAAATGTTTACATACATTAAGGTACAAACTGATTGACTGTAAACACGTCAGTACAATGCACCCTTAAATGCAATGGGAATCTATATTATATAATATGCAGTTTAGTGTGTATTACTATTACAGGCTCTATACTCCTACTAACGACGGAAACAGTTTAATGATCTAATTAAATGTATCCATCTTCATTAGGAAATATAGCTGGGTGTTATTTGTAGCTATGGTATTCTGTGTGTTCTGTATGATCGTTCTACCTAAAGGATGCTTATAGGACAAAAGGCCCCTGCACGGAACCCAGTGGAGGGGACCAACATTAATGCACCAATGAATGCAGTTTTTCTTGCAATGAGCAAAAAGCAGAAATCGGCCAGTACTCAGTTTGACTGAACAAAGACCCTAATGCTGCTGCTGTTTCTGGGAAACCGTGTAGCTTCAGTGGTGATATGCTGAGGCACACTGTAGGTGCAGTCAGGGTATCAGTCGAAGAAAACAGTCACTCTGGTATTTTCAAGTTTGATGAAACTAAAACCCAAATGAGCTAAAAATCATATCACACATCCGTTTTCACAGAATGCGCTCGCCTCAGTGGTGCTTTAGCGTATGAGAGGAGAATCATGGGACTGCCTGACAGTAACACAACAATACCAATACCATCCTGCGTGCTGCTGATAAATGTCTGCATGTGTGTGTTATCCCTCACGCAGGAACTGTGGAA
Source organism: Trinectes maculatus (assembly GCA_016785345.1). Classification (NCBI taxonomy): domain Eukaryota; kingdom Metazoa; phylum Chordata; class Actinopteri; order Pleuronectiformes; family Achiridae; genus Trinectes; species Trinectes maculatus. The sequence goes on along the minus strand of JAFBJQ010000360.1, from coordinate 545 downwards.
GTTCTCTGTCAGTCAAAATAATGAGCTTATATGCAAACCACAGCGCTCCCTTGATCCCACACACTGTTGCCAGGAAAGAAGACCTGAGAGGTGGAGTGAAAGGAGAGGAGAGGTGGGGGGGCGGGGGGGGGGGGGGGGGCTTCTTT
>JAFBJQ010000359.1:774708-824417 GCA_016785345.1 Trinectes maculatus | reverse complement strand
ATTGCCACGATCCCGAACGCATCTGTGTCCGTGTGCATCTCCTTACTGGCCTAGCTGTGCTGCGGAGGTGTTGGAGAGCCGGCACCAACTAGTTCCCGTGCGAAGTCTGTACGTATTTACGAGGCAAACCGCTTAAGCCGAAACAAGGAAGTTCATGGGAGATGAACTTCCTTTCTTGGCTTGCTCTCTGTTTTCTCTCCCTCCACTCACACAGTTGTGATATCAGTGAATAGCAGATCCAGAAACCTGGGCAGATGAGGTGCACCAGGCTTCAATGGTCACATCTACCTGGTCTCTTCACTGCTCCAGTGCCAGATTGTCTTGTGGTGTGTGGTAGGTGTACAGCTATGATTTTCCAGTGAAATATTCTTTAGTTAAATTTATGATTGCCTCTGTGCCTTTTTTTCCCAGAGACTGTTTTTTACTTAGTCTGTTTCTTACACCCAGATGTCTCCTGCAAACGTGAACATTGCTTCTACCCTCATTGTCATTTTATACTGAGCCCAATACATTTTGTTCTCACTCTACCAGTCGATACCAAAGTGAGTATTGGTATCAGATCGATCCTAGTGTGATGAGATCAATTTGTTGTGTCCAGCAAATTACTTGAATTTCCTCACAGAGTTCACGTGAGCGCAGCTTCTCTCCACATTGCTCTGTGCAAACAGTGTCTCTCTCTCTCTCTCTCTGCTCTGCCAGCGGAGAGCGGAGAGTCAGAGTACTGAGAGCAGCCAGTGATGGCAGAGAGAAGAGAAGCGCTGTGTGTGTGTGTGGACGTTATTCACTGCAGCTGATAAGGACACTGCCACATGTTACACAAACACATACAAGCATGTAACCCTCGAGAGAACTCTGAGCTGCAAACAAAGTGGGGGGCACAGAGAACATGTTTTTCACAGTGTCACTCAAAAGTAAAAAAATATGTAAATATGCTGTGCTGTATTGACCACTGATATGAGGACGTCAAGAGCCACAGAGGCTTATTTAACCTTATTTACTCACATTGCAGCAGCATCGCACAGCTGACAGTGATTAAAATGCGCCGGTGCTCGGAATCGGTATCGGCGATACTACCCACGTATTTACTTGGTATCGGATCGATACCGAAATTCCCAGTATCGCCCAGCCCTAACAGTCAATACTTCCACATTAGATGTGTCACCCTCAGCAACAAATTGCTGTCTGGGATGTGGGAGGATCAGGATGGGTGTAGAGAAGATGTCTAGATATTATTGGATATTGAATTGGATATTGGATTTGGGGAGGTGGTGGCGAAGCGGACCGTGAATTGGGCTTGGGACCAAGAGGCTTTGGACCCGGAGGTCACCAGTTCGAATCCCAGCTCTGCCGAAGAAAGGGTGATGCGCCACCATCCCAGACGTGAGGTTGCCGGTTTATACGCCGGATTGGCCGGAAAATGGGAGAGGCGCCGCCATCTGCAGTCCACCACCTTGGGCCCTTGAGCAAGGCCCTTAACCCCCAAATTCGCTCCCTGTGCGGAGCAGCCCACTGCTCCGCATGTGACTAATGTGTGATGTGTGTAAAATTGCAGTGTGAAAAACAGTGTACAATTTCCCAATTCTGGGATTAATAAAGTATGTTTCTTCTTCTTCTTCTTCTTCTATAGAAATGGAAATCTGGATGTTGTGTTCTGTCTACTCACTTTTAATGATGACCCTTATGGACTTTGTCTCGGAAGAAGTGAATTTCCTTGAGGACAGTATGACTTCATACACACAGCTGTAGCTGCCTTGGTGTTCATACTCAGCTATGGGGAATTCAAAGGAGGCTGAGTTGTTGACTGCTGGTTTGGTGTCAGTGTTGGTGGAGCCAGAGAAGATGAGAGAGAAAAGACCTCCAGGATAATTGGAAGAATTTGAGCAGGTGATGACAAAGCTGTGATGCCTTGTGACTTCTGCACCGTCAGGACTCCAGTGCAGCCCTCCATCAGGAGACGTCATGGTGATCTGAGGCTGCTGCAGTGGAACTGTGCAGAACAGGAATGTGAGTGTAATGTCACAGTTTGGTTTCTATGTTTATAAATTCGTAATGTTTCTGATGGTTACTGCTCATATAGCAGTTATATAAGAAAATTTGGGAAAACCTTTTATTACGGGTCTCCCGATACCACTACCAATACCAATACCAGAATCAGACTCAGAACCAGTCTTAAGTACTTGTAAAAATACTTCCATACTCCATACCCAACACAATTTTACACCAGACACACGGATAGTAAAAATAACTAAAGCTCTTACCCAGTACATTGCTCTTAATATTCTTATCGGTATTGGTACTGGTACTGGTATTGGCAAGTACCCAAACTTAACTCGTACACAGTCTGGAAAAATGGTATTGGGACACCACTATCTTATGTATGGATATATAACTGTGCTAGTCTTACCAGTGATAGAGAGCCTGGCAGGGTCACTCAGACGAGAACTTACATCTTGGCCCGAAATCCTGGTTTGAAGTTGACACTGGTACCATCCCTCATCATCAAAGTTCACCTGAGGGATAATGAAGGTAGCAAATGCTGTACCCAATGATGATGTTGATGTTTGGTTCTGAATGACTGAGCTGAACATCTTCTTGAAGGTGAATGTTCCAACTAAATCCTTAGCTGAGATCAAACAAGTGAAGGTAATCTTTTGATCCCAAGTAGCCACACCAGGACTCATGGAAATGTTGGGCTTCAGAACACCTGTTGGTAAATTGCAATGTTATGAGAGTTTATAGGACAGGGTATATCATATACAGGGGGTCCTCGAGTTACGACGGTCTCGAGATACGTTTTCGTGGTTACGACACATCTCCCGTGAACTTCCTTGTTTCGGCTTAAGCGGTTTGCCCCGTAAACATGTACAGACTTCACACGGACACAGATGCGTTCGGGATCGTGGCGATACCGTAGGTTTATTCACAACACATGGTCTACACGGTTGATATCAGAAATCTACCTTACATATGAATGTACGTTCCGACTTATGTCGAAATTCGGTTACGACACATTCTCAGGAACGGATCTCCGTCGTAACTCGAGGACCCCCTGTATATCAAAGATTAGAGTATAAATTTTACAATGAGTAATGTTACAAGGATTTACTCCTGGATGTTACAGAATTTAGGCTTCAGCTATAGGTGACAAGGCCTTTGCTGGAACAGCCTGCTTGTTAATATCAGAAATGCTCAGACTACAGAAACATTAAAGTCATGGCTGACAACCTATGACCTTGAGTCAAGTTTGTGAGAATGATCTCATCTCTGCTTTCTGTATTTCCTATTATCTATATACAGTAGCTTTGATAGTTTATATTCGTTTATTATCATATTTTAAGCCTATTCAGTACTCTTGTTAATTGTGGATGTTTTAAATGTACTTCATGCACTTATCAGCAACATTATGACAGTCCGTCTAACATTAGACATTAGACTGAATAACTAATTAGGTATGACCTGACCCTTCGAAGCCTGAATCTCACTAGTCCTCCGAAATTATGCTATGGTATCTGGCACCAAGCTGTCAGTGGCTGAGGAAGAACTATAAGTTGATGGGGTGGTGGTGCTGCCCCTATTATTATATTTGTGTTTTAGTGGTGTTTTTTATGAAACAAGTAATCAAATGTTTTTTTGGTATTTAGCATACACTGGTCCTGTGGCCTAATGGGTAAATCAGCCGTGGTTTCGGGTCTGAAGCTCAGAGATCTGCTGAATGTTCAGAAATCTTACCAGAGCAGATGACACCCGCATCCTCACCGTGTTCACAGTTATGAACCCCAACTGGTCCATGCTCACAGTCAATTAGATACTCTTCATTTCCAGAACAGGCCACATCATCAAGCAAAATGGGGCCAGTTCCTTGACCAAATGACGCTGAACTAAGAGCACTCAGTGGTGCACCACAGCCCAACTGTCTGCAAACCACCTTAGCATTATTTAAGTTCCAGTTGTCATCACAGATTGTTCCCCAAGCATCACTGTGTAGGATTTCAACTCTTCCAGAGCACATAGTGGAGCCAGTTCCAACTAATCTCATCTCAAGATCTGCCCGATGAAAAACACAACAGATCATATGTTAAAGGAGAACTCCAGGGATTTTTACACTCAGGTCGTATTGCTGGGGGTCACCCAATGCGGTAGAAAGCAAAAACCCCAAGAAAAAATGATGCAGTCTCACCAGAGATATCCCCGTAATCAGACTCCATGGGCTCCATGGTTTCCTGTGGGGAAACCATTTAGCGCTCGTATTGCCTCTAAACAAAAAATATTACAAAAGCATTGGATATTATCTTAGTCTCTTCCGGTATAGTAGACCTATGTAATCCATTGTCAAGCTGAGTTCCTCCATTGAGTTATACCTGCAGAGTAGTGTCTCATAAGGAGGTGAATCGTCTTCCGAAGCTGTTTTTCTCTGTTTTTTCTCTGGGTTTCTGCTCCCTACCGCATCGGGTGAACTCAAGTGATATGACCCCAAGTATAAAAATCGCCAGAGTTCTCCTTTAACAGAACATGCATATTGTAAACCTACAGGACCTGTATGTAGCACACAGAATAAATGCACTGTCCTGAAGCAAGAGATGGTCAACAGTACAGAGACTGTACTGTTGACCATCACAGAGACAATATACAGGTGATGTTTAGACTTTAAGGCTATAAAAATAAATAAACTACAAAATGCCTATTATATAAGTTTGTTAATGCCATTTTCCCAAACTTCTGTTTTCTATCTCAGTTCATTGTACTCATTATTAAAATACATATTTGCATTTTTTGAATATATATATACAAGCTACTATGTACTTTTTTCTCATTGTTAAGTTGTTTTGTTCCTTGTTCCTATAAGTCTTGTTTTGTTTTACTGTACTGTATCTCTAATTAAGTACTATTAGTAGTCAGAAAGTATTTAGCATTTTATTTATACAAAAATATGTGAATAAACAAAAGTAATGTAGTAATAAACAAAATCAAATCTTACCAGAGCAGATGACGCCAGCATGCTCACTGTGTCCACAATTATGATCCCCAACTTGTCTGTGCTGACAGTTGATTAGAGACTCTTCATTTCCAGAACAGACCACATCATCAAGCAAAATGGGGCCAGTTCCTTGACCAAAGGTGGCAGAGCCAGTCACATTCTGTGCTGGGCCACAGGACAACTGTCTACAAACTACCTCTGCGTTATTTAAGTTCCAGCCAACACCACAGACCGTTCCCCAGGTGCCTCTGTACAGGATTTCAACTCTTCCAGAACACCGAGTGGAGCCAGTCCCAGCTAATCTGACATCTGAGAGCCATTTAAAAACACAACAGATCATATATTAACAGAACATGCATACTGTAAATCTACAGGACCTGCACGTAGCACACAGGATAAATGCACTGTCCTGAAACAAGCGATGATGTGGTCAACACTAAAGAGACTGAATCAATGTACGTGTGATGTTTAGATTTTTAGATCTGACCAAGTTATGACTCAGATGTTATAGTTGTAGTAAGTCATTTCAGTTTCAGACAGTTTTTTGCTAGCATATATGGGTGATGGATCAAATATTTCTGTCAATATTTCTTACAGTGTGTATAAGCAATATATATAGTCTTCTATCCATGATCAAAATCTTACCAGAGCAGACGACACGAGTATCCTCACTGTGTCCACAGTTATGCACCCCAACTGGTCTGTGCTGACAGTCAAATAGAGACTCTTCATCCCCAGAACAGACCACATCATCAAGAAAAATGGGGCCACTTCCTGCACCAAAGGAGGCAGAGACATGCACATTTTGTGCTAGACCACAGCCCAACTGTCTGCAAACCACCCTAGCGTTATTTAAGTTCCAGCCGTCATCACAGACTGTTCCCCAGGTGTCTCGGTGTAGGATTTCAACTCTTCCAGAGCACATAGTGGAGCCAGTTCCAGCTAATCTGATCTGAACACCTGACAGCAATGAAAAACACAACATATCATATCATTTTGTCACAGATCATATTTTAACAGAACATGCATATTGTAAATCTACAGGACCTGTAGATATAACATTAATGAACTGACCTGAAGCAAGTGATAAAGTGGCCAACACTAAAGAGACTAGGAGAGAAACACATGACATTATAATGTGCAGTGTATGAGCTCATGCAGTCTCTCTTTACTATTTACATTAGTTACCACCGGTTACCAGTAAACACAATAACCAGTTCAACACAATACAAATATCATGTCTGCCAACTTGCCAACGGCCAATGCGTGAGAGTTTTGAGAGTTGAGACAGGACTCACTGGAAAGACTGCAGACTCACATGCAATAAACAAGTGGTTAAACATACTAATGTTTGTTGTATGCACATGCACTGATGATGATGATGATGACTATTATTATTATTATCATTGTCAGTTGTAGTGGTATAAGCTAGCATTGCAGCATATTTTACTGAAAGCAAAACAATAACAAACTATAATTATATTATTAATATATTATTATAATTGGGGGGTGGGGTGGGCAAGAACACTGACTCAATTGACTTAAGTGAACCAGATCACTGTATAGAGTGACTCAGATTAACCCAAGTCCATAAAATGAACCGACTTTACCACCACTACATTGAATACAATGAGCCTGCTAACCGGGCCCTGATAGAGAGGACGATTCTGATTGGATAACATGCTTCCAGAACAGTAACCCTTTCACTGCTGATGTGAACTTGACAGTAAACTTAACTTTAAAACATAGATGAGATAATTTTGTATTTGTATTGTAATAAAAAAAGATAGAAATAAAAAAATATAATTATTTTATTTAATACTCCTATTTTTTGGGCCAGACTTTATTTATTAGTATTTTTTAAGGCCTTCTCCGAAGGTGCAGAAGGCCCTGACGGTTCCCCACTGACATATACTGTGTGAGTGTGTGTGTGTGTGTGTGTGTGTATATATATATATATATATTTAATATATATATTATATTAGCTAATGTTTGAAATGTGAATCATTTAGGTCTTGTAGGGATTGTTTTTGTTTCACTGTAACTCCATATACTATAAATACTAGTAGTAATTATGTATGTATGTATTTTGTACATGTATTTTCTTACTACATTATTTACACAAAAACATAGATGAATAAAAAGATGTATTCATAGTGAATAACATTCAAATTAAAACAACCTGGCACACCTTTCTACTTGATACCAACCGTCTTCAGCCCCAGAACAGTTGGTGTGTCAAAATTACATTTTATATATATAAACATATTGATTATAAGACAGTAAATAGAAAATGTTGAAAATTTTTAGGTGGGCCCGACACTACTGCCCAATCCACACACTGATGTTTCCACTTCTAAGTATGAATTAAAATGTACTACTTGGTCGGAGACAGAGACAAATATCAATCCAAGCATGTCAACCTGTGGGGACCTGGGGTACAATATATCCCTAGTGCCCTCTTGCTGATAATAGGAGGCAACAAAAGGGACACAGTGTGATTTGTTGTATTATAATGTAATGTAAAGTGATTAGTGGGCCTAATGTGCGAAGCACAGCAAGGCACACCACTACTATACCCCATTCTTCTTATTATTACTATTTCTTCTGTACAACTTTCAGTGTGTACCTCCTCCCGCAGCTTTGAGGGCACTTGTGCAAATCATCTATCAAAAAGTGTGGAATTATTGGGAATGGTGAATTTTGGTAACAATTCATATGATAGTTTTCGCAAAAAAAATGCACTGCAATAAATCACACTCTCAATTAAAATGCACACAAACACTGGAAATGTATGTCCTCGCTCACCTCCTTAATTCTGCACGTTTTGATAGATGTGTTTTGTTTTACATGCCAACATTTGTATGGAAGAAAAATAAGTGGAAGAATAATAGGTGGCCCACATAGTATAAAAGATTAAACACATTAAAATACGTGATTTAAATTGAAACTTCAGGTTTCCTTTTATATAAAGAACTTGTTATTATTATAGAACAAAATATTGTATTTGTTTTTCAATATATTGATATTATTGTATATGTGATATACAGAATTATACTGATTTTAAAACAGTAATTATAAAAGATTAAACATTAAAATATATGACTTAATGTGAAACCTCAGGTTTCCTTTCATATTAAACTTGTTAAACCTGATAATGGCTGTTTGAACAGATGACATGTTGCAAAAAACACAAAAACACTCACCAAACAAAAGTCCAGGTAGAATGTTCAACATCTTGATCAGTGTAAGTGAAGTGTCCAGGCTCTGGAGCGTTGGTGTGAACACAGAGATGCTGCACAACAGTGTGGCTGAGAGGGAGTGAAAAGAAACTGGGAAAAGAGAAATTTATAGCTTGGCAATTCACAGGCTAGCCCAAGATGCACTATGCAATCCTGCGTTGTTTCTCAAATCGTAGGCATCTCCTCTTGATCTGCTAGCTGCCTCCCCCCTGTCTAGGAAGACAACACAGGGGCCATAAACGTCAACAATTATTTTCATTTATAAATCATTCTGTATTTGGATCAGAAATTTCATTTTGATCATCAAATAACTGATGGACACAGTGATATTTCAGACGTGGAATGAGGTTTATTGGATTAATAAGAACATGTGCAATATGCATCAAACAAATTTCACAGGTGCATAAATTGGCGCACCCTTGTTATTTTGTTAATTTGAATACCTGTAACTACTTAGCACTGACTAATTGGAACACAATACTGGTTTGGTGAGCTCATTAAGCCTTGAACTGACAGGTGCATCCAATCATGAGAAAAGGTATCTAAGGGGGCCAATTGCAAGTTGTTCTTCTCTTTGAATTTCCTCAGAGGATTGGCAACATGGGGGCCTCAAAACAACTCTCAAATGAATTGAAAACAAAGATTGTTCAACGTATTGGTTTAAGGCTACACTTCCACTGTGAGGAACATAGTGAGGAAATGGAAGATCACAGGCACTGTTCTTGTTAAGGCCAGAAGAGGCAGGCCAAGAAAAATATCTGACTGGCAAAGGCAAAGGATGGTGAGAATGGTCAAAGACAACCCACAGACCACCTCCTCCCACAGACCTGCAACATCATCTTGCTGCAGATGGTGTCACTATGCATCGTTCAACAATTCAGCGCACTTTGAACAAGGATAAGCTGTAAGGGAGAGTGATGCGGAAACTTTTTCTGCACACACGCCACAAACGGAGTCATTTGAGGTATGCAAAAGGACATTTGGACAAGCCAGCTTCATTTTGGAATATGGTGCTGTGGACTGATGAAACAAAAATTGAGTGATTTGCTCATAACAAGGGGCGTTATGCATGGCCGAGAAAGAACACAGTGAAATTTGGTGGAGGTTCCTTCATGCTGTGGGGCTGTGTGGCCACCACTCTAAGCACGGTTCAAAATCTACACAGGCATTAATGCTGAGGAACAAGTGCAATGTTCTGGAATGACCATCCCAGTCCCCAGACCGGGAATATCATTGAAAATCTGTGGGATGATTTGAAGCGGGCTGTCCATACTCGGCATCCATCAAACCTAACCGACCTGGAGATGTTTTCTAAGGGGGAATGGTACACAATACCTTCATCCAGAATCCAGACATTCATTAGAGGCTACAGGAAGCGTCTAGAGGCTGTTATTTTTGCAAAAGAAGCCTCTATTAAATATTGATATGTTTTTTTTTGATTGCCCAAATTTCTGCATCTGTGTTATTTTGTTCTGATGCATATTGCGCATTTTCTGTTAATCCAATAAACCTCATTTTACTTCTGAAATATTACTGTGACCATCAGTTATTCGATTGATTAAAATGAAATTTCCGATCCAAACACAGATTGATTTATAATTGAAAATAATGGAAATTGTCAGGGGTGCCAGAAATGTTAGATATCAATTATATTTTCCAGATTTCCTGATGTTTTTATTGCATGCATACTCATTTATGACTCTTACTATTTGTTGTATTACTGTTACCTCTGCTGCTGCAGATTTCCACACTATTACAGGACTGTCTAATTGTTTAGTTCAAGATTTAAAGCTCTTACATTTTCCAACATCTCTCCTGACCTGTTACTCCACCAGTTTTTTTGTATGAAAAAAATTCTGTTGGTTTTAAGACACAAACCTACCTTTTGTAATGGATTTGCGGAAGTTTTCACTTTAGCAAACTCAGCAAATATGCAAAACAGTGAACAGACCGCAAGTCATCCTACATGAGAAAGGAAAAGCTGCAACTCTATTCACAGAATATTCAAATCAGGGAAAGCTTTCAAACCATTCGGAATTAAATCCAAAGCCAAAGCAGCGCCGGGGAATAGTGGGACAACTGCACTTTGTTTATGACCTTCATGTTTTTCCCTTTAAGTCACTAATGCCCCCCCCTCCACCCCCCACCCCAACACCTTGCTCCTCATTCTCTGCAGCAGCAAAACATCAAAAACGCACCGCACAAATGCACATTTATATAACATTAACAGACTTGCTAGCTTAGCTGGCTAAAGTGAACAGGCTAAGTTATCACCTTTCTCATGTCTCCTTCCTGCTTCCACGTCTCTGCTTGGGGCGAAGTATTTCCTCATATCCATCTGTTACCAGACTTCAAACTGCGCTGTGCGCTCAGTGTCCCGCACCTGAGGGAAAGCCGCGTGTGTGTGGCTCACCTGCTGCACGTGGCACGTGCACAGTGACACAGCTCACATATACACAATGTGCGCTATATGTCATCTGTTTGCAGTTAACACTCTTGCTACGCGTTTGAATATAGATACATATCTTTTCCCGTCTGAATAATCTGAATGAATGTATGATAGATACTTACTGGGTCACGTGTCCCAGTAAGGGGTATGTGGCGCCGCCTATATGTAGTCCTGTGCTCCTTGTCCTAATTTAGGAATAGTGCAAAACTCATTCATCTATAACTTATAGTTTACTTAAAGTATCTTAATATGTTACTTCCATAGACTGTATAGAACTATGGACTGTAGAAAATGAAGCCTTTGCGGAAGTGCCAAAACGCTGTAGTTCCAAATATCATCAACTTCTGGCTGCAAAATTCCAAGATGGCGATTTTGAAAACGCTCCTTCTTGGGCTTCGTTCTCGGCAAAACCAACAGGTGACGTCACACATTCTTCCCCTCTGTTTACTTGTGGTTAAGTTTTATTACTATACAATTAGTTTTTTTGCATACACTTTCTTTTTCATTCCTTCCTCATGCTCTTCAACAAGGACGCCTCACAATGTCTTCTCTCCTACCAGTAAACTACTGATGTGTCAGATGGACAACTTTGAAGACCCTGATTGCCACTTTTTCACTCTATTCTAATTAGGGCACCACAGCCGTCCTTACACTGACCACACATTCCTCTGTTAGTTCATTATGTTTTTCAGTCTTCTATGGAAACATAAATTGGTTCTATGACATTTTCTTCCACTGACTGGGAAACAGCTACCTGCACCTCATTTAGGACAGTCACATAGACTTTGCCATGTGTGTAAAGTGATTGTGTGATTTGGAAGTTTTATACATTTCAAGACATAGTTTATGGACACAGTTACAGTATCAGTAAGGGCACAGTGGTTCATTTGAAGGCCCCAGTTTGGGACATGTGACTCATGTGTAACCACCACACACACAGTGCTTTGCTTAAGTATTCACCCCTCCTGGCTTTTTCAACCAGGAAGTTTAAATACACACACACACACACACAGTATCTTGTTTGAGGCTTTGCATTTCATTTACAAAACATTAGCTTCCATAGCTGTAGAATATAGTAAATTGCATGTAACCCAGTCCCTGTTGCAGAGAAACATCCCCACAGCATGATGCTGCCACCACCATGCTGCACTGTGGGGACGGTGTTCTTCAGGTGATAAGATGTGTTTGGTGGCCAAAAGGTTCAGTTTTTCCATTTGATGGTGATGGATTTAATGTTGCTCCATTTGGATATTTTTTTTATAATTCAACGTTGACTTGTTTGGAGAGCTCCTTGGTCTTCGTGGTTTCACTAATTATGTGACTTCTGAATGTAGATGGTTGCACCAGAGCCTTTTTTAGTTTTTAATTTTAATTATTTTATTTAATATATATATTTTTCTCATTTCACTTCACCATCTTAGACTATTTTGTGCAGATTCATTACATCAAATTCAGTTTAAAACATTTAAAGTACAGGTTGTAATGTATAACAGAATAAGTCAATAGTCAATGAGGGTGAATCATTTTGCAAGGCTGCAATATTTCATGTTATTTGCAATGTTTTATATTCTGGCACAAATTAGGAAGTAATTCATTGTCTCTTTTTATTGTGCAACAGACTATTTTGTCATTCTGACTCATCTGAGGCCTGAACACTTCCCCTAACTACACTTGACCAAAACATGTTTTTGCTGATAAAATAAAAAAAAATCTAATATTCCCTCCTCTCTCTCTGTGACTTAATTATATGTAATTCGATGTAGTGCATAGTTGATGGTTTTACACTGGAGACTGAGCCAGATTATCCAGCTACTAACAGGAGTCACAGTGGCTATAACATTTGACTTTTATGTTAATAATGAATTATAAGAGTTCATTCATGTGCATATGAATCATGACCTAATACTGTAGGTTCTCCCACCTTTGACTGAGCTTGATGGCATCTCACAGCTCATAACGGGTTTAATAGCTTTAACAGTGTGGTTCACTCTCTCTGCTCTCAGCAAAGTGCTTGACATGAATACTCAATTCATTTGTGCAGTGTATAAGAGCATGAGTATATTATCACATTATGTCTTTATGACTTAATTAAGGAAAAAAAACGATATAATATAGTGATGAAATGTCATTGTTCATTCCTAATAATTCAGCAGAACATACTGGCTGGTGCAGGATGTGCGATCAGTACTTCATGTCTAATGTAAATAACACATAAGACCAAACAACAGTCATATTTCTGGCCACAAGAAGAAACTCTTACAACAGATCTGCACCTGATGGTCGACAGTGGTGCTGTTCAGAGGGGTTTATTAGCATCTCTTGTGTGAAGGGTGCATTTCAGACATCAGCGTTTGCTTTGGCTGAAACATGACAACATGACAATTAACATGACAATTTCTTATGTCTCACAGTTGTTGCTGAGGTAATTTGATTTTGCTGGAACTGCAGCTGAAAACAACCCAAAACACATCTTCAACGACACATGACGATGCAAAATGACACACGGAGGAAAAACCTGTGCCTGAAGCTACAAAGCCAAAAGTTGTCATTTACAATGTTGATTCCAGAAAAATAAAAATCAAGTCAAAGATGATTATTTTTGTTTAAGTGGTCTGTGAGGAGAAGGAAAGAAAAAGACTGGAGGTAATTTTAAGGGTGTTAGTGAAAAAAGAATAAAGGAAGACATCTTCATGGCCAAACTGGGAAAATACAGAATACACTTAAGAAATGTACATTTAAGAAAATATCTTCTTGGATAAGTCCGTCTCTGTCTAACATCTTCTATCACAGCCTTATTTTATATACATTATACATTACAAAACAAATATGCAGCACATGTAAGAAGTAAGAAGAGCAGAGGCTTAGTGCAGACTGAGGAAACAAAAAAAAATATAATAAAAAAAACTGTTGCTAGACAGTTCTCCAATACATACACACATAAATCTAATTTAAACTCTCGAGCACTATGTTTAATAATGTTTTCTTCGCCACAGCCCTCAACACTGTTCCAAATTAAATTGTTTCAGTAGTTTTTATAATTAATTAATTCTGTTAAAAGACAAACAATCAGACAGGTAAATATGTACTTGGAGTACCATCTGACCATCCAGGTGCCTCATTAGACTGCTGTGTATCGCTTCACCCTGGGTGTGCTTCAGTGTCTTTATTTATGTGTCAAAATAATTACCGTAATGGAATGATTTTCTTCCTTGATCTGTTGCTGCGTTATTTTATTCAAGTCTAACAAGCTGCTATCAGGAAGTGAATGTAAGTAGTAGCTTAACTGATGTGTTTTAAATCTAAAGAATATTAGTGTGGATGCATTGAACTGCCCCTGAAACGTACAGGAAACCTGGGAGAACTCATGTGGTGAAAAACCCTGCTCAGACAAATACAACATTGAAATAAGTGATCAAAGTTACTGTGTGACAAAATGTATTTAACAAATGATTTAAAAGCCTCCCAATGAAGTTCTTTGCATTAACCCATATGACGTACCTGAGCATTATGTCAGAGACACACGCTATTCATCACCCAACACACACTCTTCTGATGATGCTTTTCAGACAAAACTGAAAATGTAAGAAAAATGCCAAAATGTCTCAGTCCTTCAGCAAAGTAACTTTAAAGTCAGGTTCATATCTACAGTAGACTCTGCATATTATATATATATATATATGACTATTCATAAGGGAGGGAGTGTGTGATATAAGAGAAATCCTTGCCACCAGTTGTCATTGTCCATGGAGCACAGAGATATTCCTACATTTAATTCTTCACAAAGTCTGTAAATAATTAACACATTCTGCATTCATTCATTCATTCATTCATTTTCTACCGCTTTATCCTGTTAAGGGTCGCGGGGGGAGCTGGAGCCGATCCCAGCTGACATCGGGCGAGAGGCAGGGTACACCCTGGACAGGTCGCCAGTCCATCGCAGGGCCAACACAGAATACATATACAAACAAACAACCATTCACACTCACATGCAATTTAGAGTGGCCAATTAACCTAACCCCCACAATGCATGTTTTTGGGCGGTGGGAGGAAGCCGGAGTACCCGGAGAGAACCCACGCAGACACGGAGAGAACATGCAAACTCCACACAGAAAGATCCCCCGAACCGAGATTCGAACCAGGGACCTTCTTGCTGTGAGGCACGAGCGCTACCCACTGCGCCACCGTGCTGCCCCACATTCTGCATTATAAAAGGATTTTTAAAAATGAAATCACATTTTTTACACTGGATGTATGAAATGATGGCTGGAAATAAATCAGGCCTCACGTCACTGTTTACCTGCTTTAATTCACCGCAACATTTGGAAGTTATTGAGTTTCTCTCACATTTACACAGTAATGCAGAGAGTTTTGTGTTTCAGAATCCAGACTTTTCTGTCCTGAAAGTTATTGTTTACTGGTTGCAGTTTGTTTCTGCTTTTGTTTCTCTGTCTGCCATTTGCATGGTTCCCCCCACAGTGGTGCTGTGCAGAGCAGCGGTGCTAAGCGTGGACCTTCAGTCAGAGGACAAGGGGAAAGAGAGGGAGCAGGGCTTAAGCTGGGGCTGATTTTCATGATGGACTTGAATGGCACCTTGTGAGGTCCGTTTCATCATCCTCTCCACCTTCTGCTCCCTGCACCTCCAGACCCTCAGAGTTTTCCAGCATCTCCTGGATGAGCGGAGGCATGGAGCCAGGTATTTCCATTTTCAGTGTGATCACTCGATCTGCCCCTACAAGGAAAGTCAAAAGTCAAACACTGTATGGAAGGTCTTCTCCTTATCTTCATCATGTTTTCAACACCTCCCTCTGGACTGAACTTGTGTGTATGACCCAAGGTTGTCAAAGAAAGTTACTCGCTTACTTTACAATTGAAAAATAAAACAACTAATTAATATTATATTATTATTCTATATTATAATAACACTGAGGAACAGCGGTTTAAATCTGTGTGGATGTTTTTTCATCACTTTTTATCAGTGTTCACAAGCACTTCCTGTTTCATGTGAAAAAAAAAACAGAACATAAATCCTGGAGTGACTGGAAATAGTGAATAAAAACAGCCTCATGTTCTCAGCGAAGCAAACATGGGATGCAAGTCACTGCAAGAGTGGTATCACTGATGATTTTAACAGAACATCATGGTGGAAGTGGAAGTGCTGAATTAGTCCTGACAGATAATAGCATCAAAGGAGAACGCCAGTGGTTTTTACACTCAGGTTGTATCCCTTGGTCTCATCCAATGCCATAGGAACCAAAAAGTCTGAGAAAAATTGCTGCAGCCTGCTGCTGAGGGGCCCCAATGCTCTCCTAAGGGGAGAATCAATTAGCCTCTAAACAACATCAGAAAATCTTTGGACAGCCTTGGAAGACAAGTCGTCGCCTTATGAGACACTGCTGTGCAGGTACAACGTAAATAATTTGGACAGTCAGGGCCAGCAAAGCATTCTCTGCTAGTCTAATGTTTTTATATAATCACTAATGTTTTAATATATTTTTCCATGAATCTTCTGTAAATAATTCCAATTCCAAGTCTGCTCCCTTCCTTTGATAGCTTCACCCTCAGTTGTGCTGCTTACAGTCTGTATATTTATGTAAGAGTTTTTATCCTTTCATATTTCCAGCTGATCACGGAGCTTCAGTATATGGGATGAGGCTGCAGCATTTTTTCCTCAGAGTTTTTGCTTCCTACTGCATCCGGTGAGCCCAAGGAATACAACCTGGGTGTAAAAATCAGCTGAGTTCTCCTTTAATGACAAAAGGTGATTAAAAAGGGCATCTTCATATACTCATATAATGTCATACACAAAAAACAGAATATGACAATCTGTCATTAACAGTGATGAGTTTTTAATTAAAAATACCTGGTTCACTCTGCAGTTCCCCAACTGATTCAGAGCTGCATAATATCTGCACTGTCATGTATGGCTACATGTGTATGTGTTTGTATGTATGTGTGTTTTACCCTTCACACTGATGCTGCGGAGGTCAGTAATCTTCATCAGTATTTTGGGGAACATACAGGGTTTGTCTGGCCTCCTCCTCCGCACATAGATCTAAACACATATAAGTAGACAAAAATATTAGTAGTTATAGGTATTTTTCCTTTCAGCCAAATCAGATATTTTGGTTCTCTGGGGTTGCGATATCAGTAACCACTGATGTGCTACTAATGGCTCCAGTTCTTTCTGTTTATGATGCCTTTCTTCTTTGGTGGACTTTACACAGAGTCTGTTTACCATATCAATGCTCAGTTAGTACACACTAGAAGAAATATTACATGGAAATGATTTATATGTGTTTTCTATCTTGTGCTACATATGATAGGCAATTTACATAACTTATATAACTTTAGTGACATTTTAATGGACAAGTAGAGGGTATATCCACTACTTAAGGCTGATGGATACATCTTAAGCTCCATCATTGTCAAAAAACTATTAAATCTTATTAGCCACATTTCTGGGCAAGCTAAAAATGCAATGGCTAATTCATTTTCATGTTTTATGATTTTGTTGAAAAAATCTATTTTGGTTAATAATTTGGTTTAATTTGATAATGAAAGCAATGTAACAAACAAACATCATTAATTATCATTAATGATGATAACATGAAGATTTCAAACCTTTAGCGCTTCAAGCATTGGCTCCTGAAGAATATCCACTTTTTCTGGTTCCTCCAGGTCCTGACGATCTACACACATCAGGACAAACACAAACAAAACAAATAGATTTTACATACACGCATGCATGAATGTAGTTTTTCTTTCATTGATTGCTTTATCTTATGCTACTGAGAAATCAAATGCAATACCTCCACAGAGCAGGCAGATGGCACTGAGCAATCCCGTCTCCACATCATCCATCTCTAGTGGAAGCAGCTGGTTGGCGAAGGAGAATACAAGGTCTGTGAGAGGTCCAAATCCAGCGTTGTGCATCTGGGTGCGGTTCAGAGTCAAACCGTCAGAGAACGTCATTGTGTCCTGGTCTGGAGTGTAGCGAGTGCAGATCCTCAGAATCTATGAAAAACAGTATATCACATAGTCAGAAACAAAAATTACTTTTTTACACAACTCTCAGCTCTGCCAACATGAACATTTCCTCACACCTGGACAATCTTTAGGAAATGTCACATTCAAAATTGACAGAAGTGTTAAACTCACCAGTATGTCGAGGCAGGCCGCTTTAAGCAGTGTGATCTGATCTGCGATGGTGAGTGTTGTGAAGCCAGGCAGCTGCTTGGCAAACTCCACCGTCTTAATGATGCATTTGGTGGACAGTTCACTGAACTTGTCCCAAAGACTGACGTCAAGTGAGACACGGTGCTCTGAGCTGTTGTTCTGTCGAGAGGGGTCAGGAGAAGAAGAGAAGGAAGAGGCAGAAAACGTTTTTCAGCATTAGTCTTCATTTGTTTTGTTTAAAATATACTTTAATCTTTGAGTTTCTTCACATAATAAAATGCCATGGTGTGTCCATGTGAGTACCGTGGTGTATTTTCCCAGCTGACAGAGGGAGGGAAACGTGTCCTGATGGGCACGGCAGACTCGATCAATCATCTGCTCGGTGTCTGCTGACAGAACATAGTTCTCCACTTCCCCCTGCCTCCTCTCCTCCTTCTTCTTCTTGGTTCTGTCATTTCGCACCACTAACGTAGGAGCAGACGAAAGATTTATGTTAGTCATTTGTGGAGCAAGTTGCCTTAAATCAAGGAAAATGAGATGGCTCTTTCAAGTCTTGTAGGATGTAGGCGTTAACTACCACTTAAAGAGAGTTTAGATGTAATGCCTGTGAGAACAGTTTCCTAATCAGCTTATGATGAAAATGACAAAAATATGAAAAAAAAAAAACTGTTTCACGAACCTAGTTTTCTGTCTCCGTTTACCAATGTGCTGTTTTTCTTTTTAAAAACCACCACATACATTATGTCAATTTGATGGGCAACAGCAGCCTCCACAACCACAGGTGCAATTTCATTTGTTTTGAGTGGTTAGACTGTTATCATACACAGACAATAAAGCCTATTGACTACTGGATGTGACTACCTTTGCTGACAGTGTAACCTTACTTACTGAGCTGAAACATGACTTAACTGTCTATATTCCTCATGATCCCCAGCCTCTTAAAGAAGGTTCTCCCAATCACAAATAGACCAAACTCCATTTAGAATTACTGTTATATTAAAAACTCATTCACTCTAATACAGGTCAGTGCGCCATTAAAATGAGTTTGAATTTATTTTATGCTATAATAGTAGCTTTAACAACAACCATAGCAAACAAAGGACATATGACACAGTTGGTGTAGGAGGCTGGTTCTTTCAAGTCTTTGCTGGTGGTTTTGAAAGGTACTGTCTTAGCCATGCACAGCCACTAGATGGAGACAAATATCTCACTTGAAAGACATCACACACTGAGCTTGAACTGTATGGCTTACTCTGCTTCAGGTATAAAAATCACTTGGTGGGCCCTGTTTAATTATTGAGCGACTACAAAACATTTAATAACTATCTGCAGTTAAGTGTCTCCCAACTGTTTCATTCATCAAACGTTCACTCAAAGAGAGTGAATCCTCCATTTACTGTACTCACACTCCTTGGACATGCCAACATCAAAGCATTTCTGCAGTCGGCAGGCCTGACAGCGGTTCCTTGTCATCTTGTTAATGACACAGACTTTGTCTCTGTGGCAGGTGTACACCATGTTCTTCTGGATGCTCCTCCGAAAGAAACCCTGTCAGAAAATGAACATTGTTATAGAGAAAATGAACATTGGTTTAGAGAATGAACATTGGTATAGAGAATCAGTAGTAGGGAAACAGATTACAGACATATAATCCTCTGTGTTGGCAAAGACTTTGTTTCATTGGCCGCACATGAGCACAGGGCGTAAATGTGACCACAATCACAAAAACAAAAGTAGATACAAACTACATACACTAATTTGCTGTGTGTGCGTGTGTTGAATTACACAAGGCAAAGAGGCTTACAGATCAAGGTTATGAACTCTTTACTGACAAAATGGTAATCACATGCTCTTTTGCCAAATTCTATATTCAGGCAATGTAGCTTGCATCTTTTCATATACATGTATGGTTCTGTTACTGTGAATGTGAATGCTGTGCTGTGTGTATGTTGTCATGGTCTTATGTTCAGCTAATGCATACTGTTATACTTAGTTGTTTACCTTGCAGCCCTCACAAGCGCTGACTCCATAGTGGTATCCAGAAGATTTGTCCTGACACACAAAGCAGGGCTTGTAGATGCGAGGAGGCGGTGGAGGTGAGGGTGGGCTGGGGACAAGCAGGTCCTCACCTGAACTCGTGCTCTCAGTCTCTATAGCTAAAGAGCAGGCAGAGGGAAAACAGAAAGATTTGCGTTTAGTGGAGGTACATTTAAAGGCAGTGTTTATTAAAGAATCCATGCCTCTCTAAAACTTGGCTTAAGTGGTCAGTCAGTCAGTCAGTCATTTTCTACCGGTTATCCTTCTCAGGGTCGCGGGGGGAGCTGCAGCCAATCCTAGCCGACTTTGTGCAAAAGGCAGGGTACACCATGGACAGGTTGCCAGCCTATTGCAGGGCCAACATATAGACAAACAACCATTCGCACTTACATTCACACCTATGAACGGTTGAGATTCGCCAGTCAACCCAACAAAATTGTGCATGTTATTTTTTTGTAAATATGTGAAGGAAGATAAAAGTCTGCACAGTTTACCTGTGCCACATTGAAACTGCTAATAACTGTCAATAGTTTTCTTTTGAAGATGTTGAATGTTCCTTTTCTGTGGCTTTAATGTTTTGATGTTGATGTATGATGTCAAACCACTTTCCCTTGGGGTCATGATAGTGTCATATTCTTCACAGCCACAGAAAACTTTGAATTAGACAGTCATGTGTATTTATGCATAGTACGTGTATATATAGTATGTGGGTTTATACTACATACGATTGTATATCTGCTACTATTATTATTATTATATTATTAGTATCATTATACTACTATTACTGTTGTTGTTATCGTTATCGTTTATTATAATTATCAAACAACTACCACGTGCAATTTCCACACTTTATACATTTATTTACATATACATTTTTTTGCCACTCTTCGTTTTTTTATTATTTTTCTAAATGCTAATTTCCTGTGCTGTTGTAACAATGACATTTCCTCACTGTGGGACTAATAAAAGGAATATCTTATCTTATTTAACACTTACATTTCAGAAAAGAAAAGGAACATAATGATTAGACTACATGACACATAGACATAATAAAGAAACTTTTGTCCACACAGACATATTGCAACACTTGATCATAAGGTAACTGTCTGGACCATGATGAAATGAAACTGTCTGTATCAGCATCATGTGATGGCTGCTTGCTGCATGGAAACATTGTATTATCAAATCAGAAGCTTAGCTCAATGTGTGTAACCTTATAGGGGGCAACAGAATAAGACTAAGGAAATGGGAACACGTATGTGGTTGGAGTCGGTTAAATACACCCGATATGAGGAAGTCGTGGTTGTTGCTGCTGCTCATGCTATGGTTGATGACCTTTTGACACAGCTTAGAGTGCAGTGCGGCAGTGGCAACCCAACAAGATCTTGTATTTTCTTTGACTTGTTTTCTCCGCAATAAACATAATATACTTGATTGAAGATTTCTCCCTGCCTGTCAACATCGTCTCCTCTTCAATCTTAAGGTTCTCTTTGTTGTCAAGCTCATTGCTGGGAAGGCTGTACAATAGTGGTGGTAATGTGAACTGTCTAATGTCAATGAAAATTTAAATTAAATTAAATATGAGCTGAACAAACATTGCCGCTACAATTAAAACCAAATGAATCTGCACCAGAGTGGACCTTCCTGTTTGTGGCCTATAATTAAATTATCTGATATACACCAGGTGACCTTTTACAGGTTTTTAGACATCTCAGTTAATAAAACGTTGATTAATATGATAGGTTACTCTGGTTTAATATTCCTTAGACACCAGTGGCCATGTATCATAAAGAAGCTTACTAAAAGCCAGGGTCTAATTTTCAGGTAACCTTTTATTTCCGAACAATGATATATGCCTACGGACTGGCAATGCCATGAAAACTGACATTTGGGGGGTAGGACTTTTATTTATTTTTATATATATATATATATATATATATATATATATATATATATATAGTTAGCAACAATTTTACAGTTAGAATAACTACATAGATTATATATTTCTATCAACAAACAATGAAACCAAATGTGTTTTTTCCTCATGAAGGAACAGTATTATACTGGATTGCAGAAATGTATTATATATTATATATATTGCTGGGGGAGCTGCAGCCACACCCAGCTGACACTGGGCAAGAGGCAGTGTATGCTGGCTAATCACACAGCCAGTGCTGAGCCTTCATCACCTTGCAATCCTACAGAAGGTAATAACAGGGTAAAACAATCACTGAACAAGATGTTTAAGTTGCATTATTGCATCACAAACCCTGAGACAACCCATAACAATCAACAACAGAGGTGTAATAATCCCTGTCATGTTAACTTTTCTGTGGACAGACATGTTGAGATTGTTACTTTGGCAGCTACTGTTCCCTAGACAGACCTGTTGCCATATACACAATATTGTTTTCATGAATTATTGAATCTGATTATTAAGGACCGCAGCCAGGACGAGACATCTAGCTGTTGGCCAACAGAGTCAAGGTCAAAACAATCTCCTCTTTCATATGCTGTTTCACAACCAGCAGATGTCACAAGCACACTGTGTGCTTATCCTCCTGAGAGGCACACAGCAGGTTAAAATAGCTTTCACATCATTTTATTTTACATTTTCTAGCTATTTTGACATTTTCAACATCTCTCAACCTGGATTATTTTTTTTTCTTTTGACTTTTAAAAACATGTTGCCATCATATTTTTCCCCCATCACTGTGTGGTCCAAACTCCTGCAGCCAATGGCATTAAAATGCATAGCTAGGTCGAGTGGTACTGGTGGTGATGTGTTCAAGGGTATGTCCTGTTCTGCATGCAGAGAAAGCACAGCCAGAGGACACATAATGTAAAACAATGAGAGTTTTTATATTTCCCTTTTTTTAAAATCTATTGCAGATTGGTCTTTGTCATTGACAAAAAAGCCAGTATTGACTACTATTTTGTCACACATTTCATTCATAAGATGAACACTACTATATCTTAGTTTACTAAAATAAAAGAACATGTAGTGGTTTTACAGTGGTTTATATGCTGGTCTATGCATCAGCCTAAGTCACACACCAAATACTTTTCTTTAAAAAGTACTTGTAATTTTGTAGGGCTGCAACTAACGATTATTTTTGTAGTCGACTAATCTATAATCTAATTTTTCGATTAGTCAACGATTATCGATTATTTATTTGCTGCGTTTCCAGTTTTTAACAAAGTTGGGTATTAACTGGATTTCATTGAAAACCAGTGTATCTTTATGTGTATTGAGCTTTGTGACAAGTATTAGAGGCAATGTGTCCACTAGTGATGCATATAATAGTATCATAGTAAAGACGCATATTTTTTTCAAATGGGGCTAACCGGAGGTTTCAGTCACTGAAAATGACGTTAATGTTACTTTGAAAAACTCTGTGTGTTCCTCAGACACGTGAAAAGGTGAAACACAGTTTTAGCACCGTAACATGACGGTGTTCGTCAGCTTTTGATATCCTGGTACGTGTAAACGAAATTAACATCATCTTTTAAGAAAGGGGCCTTAAAGTAGCCTAGCTATTGTTACTCTATACTGAGAGATGCATTTTTTGAAAGGTAGGCTACAAAAAGAGAACAACTTACCCATCCGGAACTTTGGATGCCAAAACTCCCGATAGTGCACTTGACGTGTTTATTTTCCCGACAATACTCCCAGACTTTAGACATTCGCGGTCTCACGCTAACATCACTATGCACCTCTGCTTCAGCCATCGTTGCTACTGCATCGACTTTGCTATTGCTATTGAACTTCTTCAGTGTTTAATATGGGCGCAGATGGTGCAGGCATTTAATAGTCGACGTCGTCAACGTCGTCAACTAATCGTTGCAGCCCTAGAATTTTATAATTTTGCTTTGTATGGGTCACTATCGACATGTTCAATATTCTTAGTTCATCATTTGGTAAATTTCAGATTTTCACACAATCAGAGGAGGTAAAAATACCCTGAAATTTATCCAAAGCTTATTTGATTTTACTGAGAATAAAATGAACTACTATACTCATCACACAATCGGTAAATAACACAAATGTAATTTACTGATCCTCTGTAAAACATGTGTTCATATCTACTCTATTTGTCTTTGCTGTCTTGTTTATGTTACCAAAGTGAAACTATTAATATATTTAGATATATTATTTTTTGTGACTTATGTGTCATATGATATTACTTGAAGCCTGCAGTCAGACCTGAAGCCAGCTGGCTGCGAAGGCCTGTTTCATTCAGTAAAAACGTCCTCTTCCTCTTATCACTGTCGTCATCTGTATCCTCTCACTCAGCCTCTGCATGGTGAATGCTGGCTTCATTGTCACCATACAATTAAAGCTGCATGACTGATTCATCAATCTCATTTTACACATGACAACAGTTCTGCCTTGTTTACATCAAACCACATGCTCTCTTTTCTCCCAGCTGACAGGAAAAAAAAATGACAGAATTGTGTTAATCTGTAGTGATTTGCACACAGTGTAAAGGTGTGATAAAATGTCGAATATTGTTAGCTGCACCACAGTATGTGTTGTCTGGAGGAAAAATAAATTAGCATGCCTCCATTCCAGTATTTATCCTTAGGTTTTTTTTTACTTGATTATGATTATTATGGACTATATTATATTGGTTTGCTTGGGCTGCATTGTCATGTTAAATCATACACAGTAAACATAGTACGTTTTGTTGTCATAACAATGTGAGAAGCAGATAGATTTTTTGTAATTCACAGATAGTGCACAATGAAAGGCAACTATAGAAGTGTGCACATTTTAATTAAACTGAAGGCCATAAATAAGATAACGTTACACAAAATGCTGCTTATACAGTTGTAAAGGCTGCAACTGACTATAAATGCACACTGTAAGAAGGCAAGAAATGGGAAAAAGGTCAAGTCTGAATATGGCAAAGGGTGTATTGCATGATCATAAATTTCATCAACAGAGTAAGCAACACCATTCATTTGACACTATAGGGGTTACCTAGACCATAGCATAGTTAAACCCTTTTAAAGTCTGGGTCAGTTCAGCTCAAATCAATAGTGACAATGTTACATGTTAGCTCACGCTCGAATAAGCCGTTTACCAATTTCCAAATGTAAAATACATTAAAAGGACTCCCCAGGCAGTCCTGGCTTCATGCCAGCTATTATTCCTGGACAGAGAGCACGTCCTTCCAGCTTAGACACCACACACCAGCCTCTGATCACTTAACTAATTCCTCCTATGAACAGTGAACAAGGTGTATAAATAAAATCATAAGAAAAAATCATATAAACTTGACTTGAGATACACTCAAGTTTATAGTGAGCTCAATCACTATCTACAGTGCTAAAGATTCACAAATGCACATACAGTTCCATTCTGAGGTACAAACAGCTAATGTTGGCCCCTGTTCCACTTTAATCTGCACCTAGGAGTAAATAATATATATTTATATATTTATATCCTTTACAATTGCATATCTCTATGTCAATGAAAATAAATTCTAACATACATATATACTGGAAAGTATATCTCATGAGAACTGTTAACTGGCAGACATGTGTGATACTATGTTATTCCTTCCTTTTTATCAAATCTCTTATTAATACAAAATATGTGAAGTTGTGACATTTGAGAAGAAATTCCTCTGCAGTCAAGTGCAGACAAAGACTATGCAGTGCCAGAGGACTGTCTAGAATGAATCCAAGAGTAACACATTCAGAGAAAGACATCTGAGAGGTCAGTGGTGAGGAACATCTGGTCTCCTCAGAAATACAGAACTCTTTTCATGACAGCAAATATTTTTTCTCTGATAATAATGTAAACCTGCAGATTAACATGTCCTTCACTGTGGTTTCCCCTGGCTCTATGCAATCATATAGTCTTTGCCCTTTCCAAGAGAAAAAGCAATTCCTGTCATAACATTAGATACTTCACTGTGATATAATTTAATGTGAACTGCTAAGGATGTTATATCAAAACTAAAATGGATCCTGATAGAAGAAAGGTTCCTCACCCCTGTGTTAGATACAAACACTGACACGCAACCACCCACCTTCTCCCGTTTTGGCTGGTGACAACAGTCTTTTTGCACAATTTACATTTTACATTTTTTTGACAAGTATCCTCCCTGCTGAATCCAAAATGCTGCCACACGATGGAAGTGGCGTTTTTTTTTTTTTGGAACAAGCTGCTGCTGCTCTTCCTCCGCCCTTGGCGCTTCAGCTGCCGCTTCGGCATTTAAACTCGCCTCCATTTCTTCACCGTCTCTTCCCCTTCTTGTTACAGACTGGATGGGGTGGAGTCACGTGACTGCATATGTTGTACTGTGTGCGGCGTCTTAAAGGGGAACACAGCCTACCTACACACACAGCCAAAAGACGAAAACCACTTTTCTTTTTTTTTTAAACACCGAATATACCGACATGGGCAAAATGAATTCGGTTATCGTCGTAAATTTCGGTATCGGTAAATTTTCGGTTTATCGCCCAGCCCTACATATGTGCGTCATTGTGTATTGGTGTGTGTGTGTTTGTGTGTGTATTTCCAACAGACAGAAAGAGAGGTCATTCAGTACAGAGAAGTGATGACTGGGCAGCTGACACAGGAAAGAAAGAGGCAGATAGAAGGAGAACTAAAGACTGGGAGAGATGTAGGTCACTTCCCAATTGTCAGTGAGTCATTGCTCTGGATCACACCCAAATACACACACACACACACACACACGTAATGCATGCACACTATATTGCAGCCTGTGCTTACATATTGCCAGAGCAGGACTTGAACATGTGTGTGCGTGTGTGTGTGTGTGTGTGTGTGTGAAGCCTTTGGCCTTTGAACCTATTTGACACTCTTCATTCGAGTCTCACACACACAATATTTCTCTTTCTCTCCCTCCATTTCTCACCAGTTACATAGTGTCTTCTTTGCACTCTCTCTCTCTCGATTACTTAAATTTGGTTGTGCAAGGGTAATGTCACAGTGACATTACCATGTCATTACCATCCGACTGATGGCCTGGTTGCCTTTAACATGTGACTTTTGTGACTGATTTTTCAGGAACCCATTTATAAAGGCACAAATACAACACATAACTCTGTTATTGCTTGCTATGCCTCTAGCCCAGTGAATGCTATAAAAACAATGTGCCATCCACACCGATACTTTCATTTGTTCACTAAATCCAGCAGCTGTCTGCAATGATCCAGTGGTGTAACCTACACTGCAACACTGTTTTATTTGTATTCCTGAGCAACAAGGTGTAAACAGCGGCTCTGATGTAGAAGCGGACAGTGATGACAGCCTGCATAGCAGTAGCAATACTTCATCATTTCCACCATAAAAAGAACAGAAAACGGAAGCTGACCACAACAAATATGTTACGGAAAATGGATGAAATACCATTAAAGTTACAAAAGCATTACACGATACATATTGTTGAGTAAGGAAGTCAACAATACAGCAAGACACGAAAACACATGGTTAAACAATAACATGTTAGGAATAGACAAAGCAAAAGTAGCTGTGTGCATTTACTTGATTATGCATTGATAACTGCTTTGAAGGGGCTGTTTCTGGTCATTGCATGATTCAATATTGTGACATTTGCTAAGAGGATTTTAAAACAGTGAAGGATATAGTAGTTGAATAAATGCCCTTCATTGCTTCAACTCAGAGCAAGACAGTATTTAATTTGTTAGTGTCACTGTAATCACCACTTGTGGCTGTTGGTGCTGCTGCACAGCAAAGGTTACACTGTCCCCCTTTAAGACATAATGTAGAGGATATTAAAATACATAAAATCTATTTTTTGCAATAGTAGTATGTAATCAGGATGCTCAGGATGATCAGGATGCTCTGAGAGGGGTTAACGCTAAAAATCAACATGAAGGTCCTTTACCTTCATTTAGGCTAATTATTCTTCATAGGAGTGATGTATTAGTTTATTAGTATTACAAATATTAGGTGCAAACCAGCAGCATTTGTAACATGGGACAAACTGCAAAAATATTAATGATGCCAACTCATGATCGTGTATGTTAAATACGAACCACATCAGCAGAGACACAGCAGATATTAGAATTTGATCATAATGTCTACTGGAAAAGAAATAATGTCCTACAGTGCAATGACAATGTTTACTAGATTTAACTGATGCAGACACCAACAGTGATCTCTCGGTCCTGTAAGGACCTATCAATCATAGTGTAGGACACCAAACACTACACATGTTGAAGCCTTACAACAGTGGTGTGTTCATTTTGCATCTATGTAATCGAAGACTGTCACAGGGGCTGTGGGGAATCTGATACTAGATAAAAAGGGGCTGGCATGTGTCCCAGTTTGCACCAACACATGCATTCATTACATCGACCCAGGATCACAATGACTAGCCTGTCAAAGAACAAGCGAGGTTTCCCATCACCTGCACCCCTGTGTCACCTTTCGATCGACGTATGTATGGAAATTACGTGTGTAAAAGAGAGACAAGGCAAATCTTAGTTTAATTAATGGTACTCACAGTGGCAGGAACCGCTCCAGTGCCTGCCGGTCAGCAGAGACCCCCCAAACGGACGCTGGAGTCCACCAACAACGGACAGCAGTCCCTTCTCCGGCCCGAGCCCCGGGGGTCTGTGGTAGTAGTCCATGCTCAGAAAGGAGCCGGGAATGGGGCTGTTGCGGCCGGGGCTGGGGCTCGGGCTCATACCCACAACATCCACGCTTTCGTACATCACCGGGGTCGCGTTTAATCCCTGAGTAGCCAACCGAATGAAGAGAGGGAGGGAAAAAACAGGGAGCAAACGGAGGGGAGGGAGTTCACATCTTCATAACAGACTGATGGGAGGAGGAGGTGGGGCGGAGAGAACCAGATGACCCGTCCTGGTGACCTTTCAGCCCTCCGCTGAACACAGACACTTTTGCTGTCAAACTTTACCGTCGAGGACAAACGAAACCCAGTCTTTTTTTTAGAGGCTTTCGGTTTTACAACGCAAATGCTACAAGTGTCTCTAACTCGGTCGCTGTTGCTGGTGGAGCCTGGTTACTTTCGACCTGACACAGAGAGGAGACCTCGGTGTAAAACTACCACAGCGACACACATGTGCCCCACACAGCCTGTGTCCCCGCTACAGCTCGCTACACCAGCGCCAAGCTACTATGCAACTGTCACGTCGCTTGCTAATCACTGTAGCCGCATACAGGCGCTAACTGGACGTAGCTTTCGCCGAAAAGTATGAATATCCAGTCGGTGGAAAAGCGCTGCTCCGGTCACTGGTTCACCACAGAAAAAATATACATAAAAATAAACAAAAACACGGCTCCGACTCATTAATGTCATAAATTCAACTTGGCGCTGTACGTCCAGGAAGAGCAATATCCACAAGTCCGTGTAGCGGTCCGAGTTTAGCTTAGCGCAGTTGTCCGAGATCCGGCTGAGACACGGGAGCAGTGTCCTGTGGTAACCTCCGCTCTGTACTCGACGGCCCCGCTCTCTCTCTCTCTCTCTCCTCCTCTCTCTGTCCCCCTCCCCCTCTCACTCTCTCCCTCCACCCCCTCTCTCGCGCTCTCTCTCTCTCTCTCTCTCTGCTTTGACGAGTGACACCAGCTGCGCACGAATTCCACCTACCTGCCCTGCGCGTGCCTCCAGGAACCTTTGTGTCACTGCGCGCTGCTGCTGCAGTATCCACCGCTATTTATATCGAATGGCTGCCATTACTAATAGTAATGTTGTCATGGTGACCTAATACTACTATTATACTCAGTAGCCCGTTAATCTGTAGTAAAGTATTACCACCAACACTCCTTTATTATCACGCCCACATACATATGCAAAAAATACGAAAACATGCTACATTATCACTGTTAACACGATTTCTTTTGTTTTGATATGTTTGTATAGTTATATTATTTAATTAAATATCCAATTCGTTGAGTTTCCATGTAGTTTTCGCTTTATCACATGTCTTTTTTTGGCCATATGAAAATGTTGACACAAGTGCTAAGCCAGGACATCATATTGCAATTAAAAGAAAACAAAATAGTAATAAAAAAAATTGAAAAATTGAATTAACTGAATTAATAATCTAAAAAAGACAGAGCATATTTTGTCACAAATTTTATTGAATGGAATTTGTAGTTTTTTCCTTGATATTTTAGAGGCATTGTATGGGAAGTACTTATTAAAAGGACTGTACAGAACATTATTTCATATGGAGTAAACCATATCTGCCTGTGTAAAAATACAGTACACCACAGATCTTTGTAATGAAAGGTCCAAGAACGGGCAATGTTATTACTTAGTTTTATAATAAAAAAAGAAGAGTGAAAAGAAGAGAGAAGAATGTTGTGAAAAATCTAAATAAATACTGAGTGTTGGCATTTTTCTGCCATTTCCATGTGGTTTTGCACATGCAGATGCAAAGCCAAGTTTTCAGCTTGACTTGAATTTGATGAGCGTCCATTACAAAGACATTACCATCAAATGCCACGAAAGAACCCCGACAATTTGTTGTAGTAGTGTAACTTTGTTTTGGGGGATGTAGGAATGTGTGCTCTTAAAACACGTCATCAACTGACATTATAAAAAAATTCAGACATCATCAGCCCCATTTATGAGGTGATCCGGAGAACCTGTTAAACTTAACTGAAATATAATGACAACGTTGTATTAACAACTTGAATTTTTGATTTGTGTGCTGCAGCCACACACTCCGGCTTTACCTTATCTTGCTCTGGTATAATTTTGATAATAATCTGTATTCATTTGTAGTCAAATCACATAAAATGACCAAAATAATCAATAAAAAAATCCAAAAAGTACTATTCAAACAAATTCTTGTCCACCATTATAAAAACACAGCAGTGACCCTGAGTGTTGCACTAGGTCAGTGTGTGTTAATTTTTGATGTCAGTCCTGTACAAACTGTTCTGGGGACTGTTTCACAAACGTGTTTTGCAAACACCGCTCGCATGCAAACTGCAAACATTGGCAGCAACACATTTCATAAAAACAACTGTTGCTTGCAAACTGCAGACAAAATTGTTACTCGGATGAATGTTAACAATTTAATCTCATTCATTAATAATGTTGAAATGAGAAAGTGAGGGAAGAGGGTGTGAAAGGAAGGTTTTTATTCATTTGATCCAATATTCTGCATAAAACGCTTTAGAAAATAGTTTGAATGAATGTGTTGAAATTATTATAGATATTAAATATTCTTTCAGATATTCCAAATATGAGAAAGTGGTTTTCTTGCTGCAGTAATATTTTATTGTTTCAGACCATCAAGAAGAAAGTCAAAAAAGATGAGGGGCTGAGAAGAAACGTAGGAAAAGAGAAAAGTTGGGAGGAAAATCAGGAGGGAAGTGAGGAGGAGCAGAGATCAAAGGCAAGATCCTGCTGATGGAGACACTGATAGTAACCATCTCTCTTCCATTATTCATTTCACAGCTTTGGTGTAAGTAGGTTAAACTTCTCAGAAAGGCGGGGGTGGAGACGGGGTTCCAGGCTGAGGAATACTGAGGGAACCAGAGGTAAAGACTGTGGATAAACAAGAGTAAGAATAAAGATGCTAAATAAAATGGACATGATGAATATAAGGCAAACAAATCCGATTGGACAAGGCCACGGTCATAAGTGCCTGAGGGAAAAAAAACATAATGCATGCACGCACATGTAGACATGTGGCGAGGCTTTTATGGTTGACATCACACACAGTTTACAGCACAGACATGATCACGCAATGTCGGGAAGGGGCAGAATATTCATAGCTCACACTGACATGCAGAGCACACAGTGCTTGTGCATTTATGGGGTTTTTATTATTCCCTGTCTCCTGGGTCTTGTTTCAGTTCAGCCCTGATGTACCAGAGGATGGCTCAGGAAGATGGGAGAGCTACTGTATAATAGATGCCATCCAACATGATGTGAGTGTAGGGCCATGTTCAGACAGGCAGTAGCACTACAGGGGGAAAACTAATTCCCCTAATACTGTAACGCTCTGGAGCAAACTGCATCTACATAACCAATATCCCAAAAAAGATGACATGACAATAATGTGCAAGCGTGCTTGTATAAAAGTCAGCATGTAGCTAGCATTTAAAGGTCATACGTGTGCTGTTCACTGCCACAAACCTTAGTCTGTGCTTGCAAATAGCTATGACATACTTCACAGCCAGGCAAGTCAAACAGTAATAAATCTAGTCGCTGAAACATTCATTATGCTTGTAACAGCAAGTTACAACCAAACATGTAACAACACTGAAACAAACATGTAAGAGAAAAGACGTTATGTGCTCGTTTCACCTGAACGCGTCATATTGCACTTGAAGTATCCAGTGGCTTCATAAGGAGGGGACGCACATACACATGCATGTATGTACAACTGCAGCTACCGAAATAAGGAACAGAGATGTTCAGCAAAAACGCACACACACACACACACACACACACACACACACACACACACACACACACACACACACACACACACACACACACACACACACACACACACACACAGATTTCCATTACCTATAACTAGATAGATAGAACAACAGAAATAGTTGTTTGCTGTAGACATTAATGTTGGCTCCATTTGTACTGTATTGGTTGTATTCATGCGCTGTCAGACAAGGTGTTAGAATGATAATAAAAACATTATAACAAAGTGATTATTGGTGGTCTATCAAGTCTATTTTTGCAGACAGACTTAAGAAGTCATCACAGCTTGTTTAAGTTACACAGTGAGTCTACAGCCTCACAAGAGGAACAACATTTGACTCTCACGAATGCATGTTGTCAACAATCGGCAGCATCGATATATATTTCTGTTTTGCTATAACTAACTAACTAACTAAGACTTTAATGCATAGATTAGCTTCAGATCGACTGTTCTCTTCGCTTTGCCGTTTGAATGATGGTAAGAGGGTGATGTGCAGTCGCTGTGTTCAGGATTGGTTGGAGGGTGAGCAGTGAAGATGGCTTTATCAAATGTGTGTTACTGAGAAGGAGAAGAGAACTGAGCCCATTGTTGTCTCGCTGGCTGCTGCCAGCAGTGTCCACAGGCAGCAGAGAGTCGTTGGAGGAAACACTAAAGAGCACTCTTTTTGTTCTGTATTTCCACTCAGCTGTTTTTGTGTCCATTTTTTGTGTTGGAGTGTACTCAGTTTGAGTGGAAACACTGGTAATCTAAAAAAAAACACAAAGCCACTAGACACTTGGCTGAAGTGGAAACATTGATTTACTGATGCAAACTCTGTCAAAGCATGTGACTCCGTGGCAGCATTGAACTCAATCAGGGGGGCGTGCGTTTCTGTGTGCGACTGGAAAAAATTGCCGCTAAATTTGGACGCAGAGCCTTGTTGCAGCGTTTGAACAGGGCGATAAATACAAAAGAAAGACAGCTGGATAAATCATTATGAGAGTGGAGGGTGGGGGAGCTTAGAGCCCAGTCAGATAACACAGGCTGACAGAGAGGCCTGAGGCCACATAATAAGCAAGAGATCCACCAACGGGCTTCAATGCAGACGCACAAAGGAGAGTGACAAAGCTCTCGACTAACTTTCTCTGACCCCATTGCTGCAGCGGGAGTAATGTGTGTATGTGTGTGTGTGTGTGTGTGTATGTGTGATATTTGGGTCTGTTGTGTAAGGTCACACTGCTCTGCACTGCACAGCATCAGAAGCTACGCAGCTTTGATCCATTGGGAACGACGGAAGCGGAGATTCCCCTCTGTTTTTTTCTTTAATCCAGAGAGAAAGACTGGGCTGCTAATCTTCCTTCAGCAGATTTCATTTGACTCCTGTGTTCATATCCACGTCCCGCAACAATGTGCCCTATGTGCACATACATACATACATACAGACATACATACACACATACATACATACATCATACATACACACATACATACATACATACATACATACATACATACATACATACATACACACATACATCATACATACACACATACATACATACATACATACATACATACATACATACACACATACATACACACATACACACATACATACATACATACATACATACATACATACACACATACATACACACATACACACATACACACATACATACATACATACATACATACACACATACACACATACATACATACATACATACATACATACATACATACATACATACATACACACATACATACATACATACATACATACATACATGTGAGCCTCTCGCTCTGCATTCCTGCACATGACAAACAGGCTGTTGTCACTGCTGGCCTGAGCCACACAGGGGAATGTAGGGGAATCCCATCATATCACAGCTCCTCCATTGTTTTATTCCCCATCTGCTTCAGGCATTGAGCTTCCCTTTCATCCCTTCACTTCCTATGTCTCCTCCCTCGCTTCCTACCTGGTTCTCCACGACCGCACTGACATGTCAAAACTAAAGTGTTACAGCGAATACGGAGGACGTATCCTTCCCGTGTTTACACCACACAATTATATCCAGGATAATGTTGTTGCCATTTTCTGTAGTAGGAGGTAATTCAAGTCAAACTTATTTAAAGCATAAAATGACAGGCTGCATCTTGATAAAAAAATGGTTTGGTGTGCACTTGGACTTGGTTTGGTCCATGTCCCATCTGCTAACATGGGATAACGCTGATGATGTATGTATAATGCAGCCAGTCAAAAGAATGTTTGGCTTCACTCTGATGGGGATTGTCATGCCAACCATCTTTATGCACAGTCTAATGGTGACAACCTACAGCATGTACAACCTGTATACGCTGAATAAGCAATAAGTTGATATTGTAGTTAAAACATAGCTAAAGCCTGTTTGAATTTGCTACATTGACAGAATACCAAATAACACGCTGCTGTCCTTAACCCACCTCCTGGTGATGTAATGTGAAACATGGACACCAATTCAATCGGACACAGCAGCAGCAGCAGCAGCAGCAGCTGGTGGGGAAAGTCCTGCACTCGGACATCTGACCAATAGTGTGACCTCTTTACTTAGTCAGTAACTGGTGGACATGTGTGCTCCATCCTGAAGAGACGGCTGCTTTAAAGGCCTGAAATGAACAGGGACTGTCTTTGGCTGTGTGAATTGTGACATGACTGTCAAAGGCAAACACTGTAGAATGAAGCAACAAAGTGTGCGAGTTTATTTGCGGTTTGTATCCCACTGACATCGTCAATGTCTATTTCTGTGACTAATGACACAGAATGAAAAACCGACGATCGAAATCTTACCCTCATCTCAACCACATCGTTAGCTAAAACCTAAACTAACTTTGACCGCAGCAGTGGCAGATGTCAAAACAGGTTTGAAAGGAAATGAAAAAGAATCTGTGTGTCATTTGTTAACTGATGTCGACCCTCCCCAAACCTGTCTCACACACATATTGAAGGCACAAAGTAGTACTGGTAGTAGGAGGTCAAATGAATTCTGCTCAGATCAATTCTTCTTTTATAGATGTAAACATAGATGTAAGAGGAAAAAAAAAACGCATCAGAAATACATCATGAGATGAGCAATTAAAAGCATGGACATTTAACCATACATTTAAAATAACTAAGTAGATGTATGTTAAACTATATTCATATTTGCATGGAATGATTTTGCAATGATTTTACTAAACCGTTTGTATTTCCCGACAACACATGCTTACTGATGTTTACCGACATCCTCCTAACTGACGTGTCTGCGGCGTTGCCATCTTCATGTTTGTGTTGTGTAGTGAGGAAACACAGGCAGAAACTTCTCTCCCACGTGCATCTGCAGACTGCACTTCCTCTTCTTCCCGAGGCTGACGCCCACAGCAGGATATCCTGTGTCACCAGCCTGTGCGCGTGTATGCGTGTGGTCATCTTAGCATGTGCTGCGCGTACAGACGTCAGTCATTCGGCAGTGCCCTCCTTCCCTGGAACCGGGCTTTCTCACTGAGATCACATGGGGATACTGCTGATCAAAAGACACACGACGCAAGACGCGGACTTGTTCTGCAAAAGGGTGTGTGGATGCACGAGTGTGGAAGCATCCATGCAGAAAACACTGAGAAATGTGATGAATTTTGATTATTCAAGCTTAATTAAGGAAAACAAAACCTCCATGGCTTAATGTGCTGTTGACTGTCTGTCTTCTCTCCTGCCAGTGAAAACCTCCAAGCTTATCCATTTATCCACATGTGTCACGTAAGTCTGTGGAGGCAGACCTACATGAGGAGGCGGAGGAAAAAAAGGGAGGAAAAAAGAGGACAGATTAATAATTGAAGATGCCGACACATGTCTTCTCTCCTCTTTTATTCTAACTCTGTGACCTACATAGTGAATCACCTGATCCTGGCTCCAGAACAAACCTACTGACACCAAGCCTGATGTCTATGTGTGTGTGTGTGTGCACACACACGTGCACGGGTGTATTCACATGCCATTTAATCAACACGCTCACAAGGAGCCAGAACGAGACAGAAGAAGAAAAAGTACAGAGGCCCTGATGAGAGCTAATGGTTTAGTGCCCTCATCGTTCTGCTAATGAAACCAGCCACCCCCATAAGAACATTAGAGATTAGTGTGTGTGCATGTGTGTGCGTGTGCGAACACAAGCTAAGTGTCTGTAGGGGGCCCCTAAAGTATTCTGGGTTAGAATGAGTGCCAGGGCAAAGGGTAAACTCACCTCCCTCATCTTTCTTCCTCTCTCTTCCTCCATCACTTCTCTGCATCCCTCTTTTTTAAACTTGTTGTGTTAAGAGTTGTTGTTTTTTTAAAATTTACAGATCTATCTGCACAAACAAATAAAATGATTCTGAATGATGTTGAAGAGACA
The DNA here is from genome assembly GCA_016785345.1 of Trinectes maculatus. Classification (NCBI taxonomy): domain Eukaryota; kingdom Metazoa; phylum Chordata; class Actinopteri; order Pleuronectiformes; family Achiridae; genus Trinectes; species Trinectes maculatus. The sequence goes on along the minus strand of JAFBJQ010000359.1, from coordinate 787,724 downwards.
GTGTGAACAGTATTGGGAAATAACACATCATATGTCCGTGTGAAATAAAGAGCCGCTCGCAGATGTTCGTCAGAATATTTCGGGGTTTTTTTGTACTTTGTACTTTTCATGAGTACATAAAAGTCCTTTGACACACAGAGGAGATAAAGGCGGCTGTGTGCAGCCTGGTAGACTCTTTGAAGCACGGTCGAGTTGGCCTTTACACACTGTCACATGAGGAAAACTACAAATTTAGGAGCCCAAACAAAAATAAATCTGGGCTGGATGAGGTGATGAATGTGGCCTGTACGACGAGCTCGTAAACCAATTACTCGATGCATGAAATTGCTGAGGTAGGTGCTGGAGACAGTGCTATAGGATATGCAAATGACATGCAGTCATATTCAGACACTATATTAATGTCAGTGTCTCTACAGGTGCAGGCTATCTATCTAACAGCGACTATCAGGACATAGGCTGAGCATTGACCATAGTCTGTGGAGACTGTAGTTACATGTGGTAGGTGTGTGAAGAACTGTTCCACTCTATTAAAGAACATGTTGAGTTGACAGTATCATTAGTCCTCCTCATCAACACTGCGTGGATGTGGATATATGTTTTCTTGATGAGCAGGGTCCACAATTTCCTGCATCCATGCGAGTCCAGTGTCTGCAGGATCAGCACCTTGGACAGTAATCAGGTCTCACTTTGTGCAAACTCATATAAACATCCATCTGTAAATGCAGAAACTGCAGCCTGCAAGCGGATATGTAATGATCATCCATCCATGAGTAGCACGAGGTGTTGACTCATGACAAAAGTCTGCAAGTCAACATGTGTCGCGTACCAGATGTGTAACCACAAATGAACCAACAAGAGAGACGCTCAAGCTTGTGATCACGATCATGATAAAGATAGGCTGACTCACCATTGTACATCTGACGCCTTTGCAGATCATCACCTGTTCAAGTGTGTGTGTTTTTTACCCAGCACATGCTTAAGGAAGAAGTTCATTATTGAAATGTATGTAAATGTACAGAATCAATTTTTAGTTTATTGATGAACTTCTTTGTCAAATTTGGTTACAACTACTTTTTTCGTTGTATGTCATAGTGGCGTTTTTGGATTTCACTTCTTTGTGCTGTCTGAGTTTTAAACCAGATATGATTCATCCAGTAATTGTTGCATCAGAAACAATTATTAAAACCAATATCAGGGGGGAAAAACATCTGTGTATTTGGGTCAATATTACATTCTACAGTTCTCCACACTATTTTCCTGTGGACTTTTACTTTGAAAAGACAAAGGGAGTGGGAGACCGCCTGGTCAGAAGTGCACAGTGCAATGGGATCCAGCCTTTATGAACCCGTGCCTGTGTGAATGTCAGACTGTTTCCAATTTTGCCGAGTGTGCAGATCTCAGAATTTGTTATGTTCTCTGTCAAATCAATAGTCATCGGTCAACAGTCACCAATACACCTCGGAACAATTCCACTCATTCCAGCCCTGCTGATTCCAGTCTCCTGTCTAAACGCACACTGTATGTGCATCACACCCGCCGGCTGCAGCATGAGCGCGGGGCCATGACAGCGTGAACAGTTACAGTGATCTACGTCTCCCCTCTCCTCCCTCATTTGCACTTACTCTCCGTCACTCCGTCTGTTATTCCTTTTTCATCCCACCTTTGCCCCCTCTTTCTCTGTCTCTCCATCTCCCTTCATGCCCGTCTCTCCCTGCCGCTCCTTAATGAGTCTTTTGGAGGGACCATAGAGTTTTAGCAGGGAGAGGAGTTAATGGCTTTGCTGATGGCTGCTGCTAATGGATTTGGGCTAATGGCCTTGGCCACCGCTGATGATAACCGTGAACTAATAGCATGAATGACAGATAGCCCACTGCTCCCACTCTCACGCTCCGTATCAAGAATAGATAGTCTCAGTGGACCCACTAAGTGATCGAGACCCCTGAAATAGAGACGAATGTAATGTAACTGAGTGAAATGTGCAGCAAAGTGCTGGATAAAATATTTGTCACTTGTCACACGAGCATTTATGCAGCAGATAACCAGCCAGAGCATATAGAGACCATTTCCACATTGATCACAGTGCTTAGTAAAGCTGCAGAAGAAGTATTATTCATGTTATTGTGTTATTATTATTATTATTATTATTATTATGCTGGTTTACATTTATTTCAGGCAGAGATTTGTCTGCAAAGAGAAGCTGATTTAAATTTTGTGTAATTTTCTGTCTCATTCAAAACAATAACAAAAGTCAGAGTACTAGGGAATATACTAGGAAGTTGTGTGGGATCATGGGAGTTGTTGTCCTTTCAGCTTGACGAGGTAAAGCCTTAATGATGTGATGGCAGTGACCAGGTGACCAAATGAAGTAAAACGTTACCTTAGTTAAAAATACAGATTTTCAATCTTTGTTAATTACTGAAAACAAAACAACAAATTACACACCATAATTCTAAATTTACTGCAAAAAATGTTCTGATTGTTGCACTGCTGAGACGCAGAGAATTCCACCTATGACCAGTTTCCGTCAGTTCCGGCATTTATTGTATGGTGTTCAAAAACAAACAGAAAAGAAATGGGAAAAATGAGAGTGAGAGACGGATGCTGAACCTCTGCCCATTTTCACATCTCCGCAAACCTGACAAATCATTGTATGCACAGGGGATTTTCATGCCAAGATTGAGCTGGAGTGGGAAAACCAAAGCGTGTGTGCTGTGTTTGCTCTGCGCAGGAGCCTCAGCACGGCCTCCGAACGAAACAAAGAGACGCTTTTACTTCAAACCAGTTACAAATCATCAGAGTTTTAGCGCTTGAGACAAAAAAAAAACAGCTTGGTTAGGTCAGAGAATAAAAATCATCTGAAGAAAACACTCATTAGTAACTGATTAGGATAAGGACAGATTTGTCATGTGTGGCCTTTTCCTGATAGCATCGCTGAAACTTCCCATTTTTCTTAATTCCAGCCACATTGAATTATAAAATAAAATAGTAGTTAAAAAAACAACTTTTTAAAAAAAAATATTTCTAAAAACTGAGTGTCAGTGTGCATCTAATAAAAACTAGAATTCTAACTGGAGATCACCTGTTAAAGTGGACTCTTCTCTTCATATCCTGAATATGATATCCCTTTTCACACATATAGTAGCTCGTGATCCAAGGCAGGTGCCAGTGGCGGAGGCCCAGCGTTGAAGTTTCCCCCTGTGTATGCTGACCCTGCAAAAATGACACCAGTGGAGATCAGGACTGAGGGCTGGATCGAATTCTGCTATGCACGGTGTGAAAGTCTGAGTGTGGAGCATCGTGGAGCCCTGGAATACAGACATATCTACATCCCTATGTTCTGTGATACCCTGCAGCACAGATCTGTGAAGGAGACATCAGCGACTTAATCAGAGTCTCTCCTCTGACGTGTTAAAAAGGCTCCATCTTGAGGAATGACATTTTTAACCTCAGCTCCTGTTAAGAAGGTCATCGCCGCAGCCGGCTGAGGAAGACTCGCGTGATGAAGAGCTCAGCGTTCCCGAGAGGCTGATCCGCGTGATAGAGACACGCCATTACATTGACATACAGTCATTAGCCAGCTCAGCTCCTTGCTGCCAGCCCAATATGTGCAGTTAGCATTCAGCATGCGTTAATGGGGTAATTCCCATTCAGCTGGGATAGCAGCCTTATGAGCGATGTGTCACATCTATAGTCAGATAGTGTGGCGTCCATGCAATAATTTCTCCTCTCACTGCCATATTAAATGACACTCGGTCTATGTCAAGAAGGCACCCCCACGTCTCCACCCCCCGCCCCCACCCCCCCGGCCCTAAATCACACCACACTGTCTCTATTACATACGTCAAGCGCTCCCTCAATCACTTTCCCCATCTGCGCTCCGCATCCTCTTCTTCTCCTGTGTATCAGAAACACATCCCTGACTTTATCCCTTCAGTGCACATCGTTACAGCCCTTAGTTTCACAACGATAACAACGCCATGCTTATGGAACAAGGACGAAGGAGTGGACTGGAGATCACCTGTTAAAGTGGACTCTTCTCTTCATATCCTGAATATGATATCCCTTTTCACACATATAGTGGCTTGTGATCCAAGGCAGGTGCCAGTGGTGGAGGCCCAGCGTTGAAGTTTCCCCCTGTGTATGCTGACCCTGCAAAAATGACACCAGTGGAGATCAGGACTGAGGGCTGGATCGAATTCTGCTATGCACGGTGTGAAAGTCTGAGTGTGGAGCATCGTGGAGCCCTGGAATACAGACATATCTACATCCCTATGTTCTGTGATACCCTGCAGCACAGATCTGTGAAGGAGACATCAGCGACTTAATCAGAGTCTCTCCTCTGACGTGTTAAAAAGGCTCCATCTTGAGGAATGACATTTTTAACCTCAGCTCCTGTTAAGAAGGTCATCGCCGCAGCCGGCTGAGGAAGACTCGCGTGATGAAGAGCTCAGCGTTCCCGAGAGGCTGATCCGCGTGATAGAGACACGCCATTACATTGACATACAGTCATTAGCCAGCTCAGCTCCTTGCTGCCAGCCCAATATGTGCAGTTAGCATTCAGCATGCGTTAATGGGGTAATTCCCATTCAGCTGGGATAGCAGCCTTATGAGCGATGTGTCACATCTATAGTCAGATAGTGTGGCGTCCATGCAATAATTTCTCCTCTCACTGCCATATTAAATGACACTCGGTCTATGTCAAGAAGGCACCCCCACGTCTCCACCCCCCGCCCCCACCCCCCCGGCCCTAAATCACACCACACTGTCTCTATTACATACGTCAAGCGCTCCCTCAATCACTTTCCCCATCTGCGCTCCGCATCCTCTTCTTCTCCTGTGTATCAGAAACACATCCCTGGCTTTATCCCTTCAGTGCACATCGTTGCAGCCCTTAGTTTCACAACGATAACAACGCCATGCTTATGGAACAAGGACGAGGGAGTGGAGGAGGACATGTCAGTGAGAGAAGATGGAGGGTTTGGTTTCAGTTTTGTGTGCGTGTGTGTGCGTGCGTGCGTGTGTGAGGGCATCATAGATGAATTAAATATAATGCATGTTTACATTATCTTTCGTTTGACACATACTATTGTGTTTCATAAAAACATGAAATACCTCTTTTCACCTCTTTTACAACAATATCTTTGTTTAACAAATCAGTTAATTAAAACAACTGCTTGAGTCGGAACATACATTCATGTGTATGTAATCCTATGTAAATAATAAGTTGTGCCACTAGATGTCGCTATAACACCACCCTACAATAAGAGTTTACTATGGTGAATTGCCTTTTGTCACCGTAGGGGTTGAGATCACGAGTGTAATGAGCATTTCCTTTAGATTTCTGATATCAACCGTGTAGACCCTGTGTTGTGAATAAACCTACGGTATCGCCACGATCCCGAACGCATCTGTGTCCGTGTGCATCTCCTTACCGGCTGCCGCTGCCCCCCCTCGCCCCCCTACCGCCAGCCGTCCATTTCACATAAGTAAACACAAGGCAGAGTAGCCTAGCTGTGCTGTGGAGGTGTTGGAGAGCCGGCAGGCGTGCTGAGAGACAGAGAGAGCGCTCACCAACTAGTTCCCGTGCCAAGGCTGTACATATTTACGGGGCAAACCGCTTAAGCCGAAACAAGGAAGTTCATGGGAGATGTGTCGTAACCACGAAAACAACGTATCTCGCGACCGTCGTAACACGAGGACCCCCTGTACTTGTGGATGCAGATGAGTTGATGAATAAGTTGTTGTGGCCCCGGCTGCCTGCTTCACACAGGCCTCAGAGAAATTCACTCACTCTATTATAAATGCTACTTAGTTCACAACATGACAACTGGTGGAGATGGAATTTTGCAACAGCTCAGTCAAATGAAATGGTCCCAACCAAGTGGTCACGAGTCTGACTGACCTGAAATTAGGAATGAAATGCACATTTGTACGCTGTCGTAATATTCCTGCACATTACTGTTTACTGTGTGTCATGTGTAATCAATCAGCGAGCCAATCAACATGTTTGCCTATATCTGCATTTTGATTTCCATCTCATTCCAGGTGCTGACTAAAATGATCGTCTTCTAAATGAGTGTAGAATTTAATGTTGATCACTGATGATCAGTCCCCAGCTAACTGACTGGTGCCACATATTTAATCTTCTTCTCTATTTACACACAAAGGCATTTGTCATTAAAGAAAACGTCCAGGTATGGGAAGAGTTCACAACAAGCCTGAATCTAAAGAGGGAAGACAGTGACTGTGTCTGTGCCACGTGTGTCACTGGATAGAAAAGAACTATAAGCTAGTGGACCGATGGGGATGTATAAGAAATGCTCACAAACATTTCACTTAAACAATGTTTCATATCTTGTTTTAAACACGTCATGTCTTGAACCAGTTTTGTCAACTGTGTGTGTGTGTGTGTGTGTGTGTGTGTGCGTGTGCATGTGTGTGTGTGTGTGTGCACTGTTGTTTCCAACATACGAACAACCATAACGCTCCACTCTAATCTCAGGGATATAGAGGCCCTCAAGAGTCACAGGAAAAGAAATAAGGTATTTTATTAACTGAGAAAGAATTGTAAAATAGAAATGGCCTTTATGAGTTAAGTTATTCGGTATTTGATATTTTCATTGAAAATAAAGACGAGCGGACCAGTGGGTCCAAACCCATCCAACACCATTGTCTCTGAGAAAGTCAATAAGGCAAAGTTTTAAACCACATGGATAGACTCACAATGAGGTTCAATGAATTTGGATGGATGAGAGGCTAAACTGTAGAGGAATTAGGAATATGAATTTCCTGGTACTGGGAGTTACTGGGATCATCTCATCTTCACCTTGTCGACTAATAAAACCCAGTATACAACCAAAGCCTGTGGTACAGTTTGGTGTTGTTCCCAAAACTCATTACCCAAAATATACATAACTGATAGTGTTGTTATTCTCATAACAGCAAATGTAGCCTAAAAGCATAGCCTCGTGCAGAGATCACTGCTAACTGCTCACTCTTACACTGTAGTCACCCCTTACCGCCAACTACCCCCCACCCCACCCCCCCCCACCCCTTCTACCACTTAGTGTTTGGAGTTTTCAGCTGCTATGGACAGAAAGCCCATTTAGACACTAGAGTGTGTGTATGATGTTGTGCATCATGTGTATATGTCTGTGTGTGTGCATGTAAAGCAGTCTTTTTGCGTCCATTTTGGGAGAAGAGGTGCGTCAGAGCGTGAAGGCTAGCTGTCAGTCTGAATTACATTCTGTTGTTGGGCACTCTGTGTGTGTGTGTGTGATTGTGTGTGAATGTGTGTGTTTGTGTGTCTAGAAAACATAAATGCTGTAAAACCCGATGAAGGGATATCTGTCCCTGCTGTCAATGTGGCCTCTTAATCACCACACACACACACACACACACACACACACACACACACGCACACACACACACACTTCCTATTTGTGTCTCGTGGTTCTGTGCATTGCAAAAGACTCATTTAACCAACTTGTGCTTCACCCAGTCAAACACAGCAGACACACTTAACTGCCATCCCTATACATCAAATCTCTTCCTGTTTTCAGCTCTGCTGCTCAGACATGACCTCTGGTAACCTTTATGCACTGCCTCCTGCCCTGCTTGTACGTGTGTGTCTGTGTGTGTGTGTGTGTGTGTGTGTGTGTGTGTGTGCGCACACTTTGAATGAGAAGCTGATCATAAAAACATGCATCACCACGTCATCAAATTGTTCACATTTTTTTGAAATCCTTGAACGTGTGCGTGAGAAAGAGAGCGAGAGAGAGAGTTTGTGTGTGTGTGTGTGTGCGCACACGTGTGTCTTTGCATGCCTGTGTTTCTCAGATCTCCAGCAGGATTTTGGTCAGTGAACATTACACTCCCACACCCACCACTACTGCATTTACAGGCATAATGCTCTGGAATCTCAAAAATAAAAATAAAAAATTTGAAAAAACAGAAGACGACGACAACAACAACAACAACAATAATAATAATAATAATAATAATAAAACAAAGTTACGTTTGTCACTATCTGTGCACATATGGCATTGTTGCTGTATAATTGAAGAACCTGAAAGCTTGACCCGCGTCAGTGCAGTGGAAACTGAAAGCAGGTAGAAGTGTGGGGCAACCACAGGCTTCAGTCTGAGCTGCCATAGAGCGGTGGCAGTGTTTGCACACCACTCACTTCCTCAGCCTTCTCACGCTATGAGGTTCACTGCTGCTGCCTGTGCACATTTGACTGTGCATTAACTCTGTTCGCGCTATGTGGAAGCCTTAGTTTTGTTTTTATTTTTGGTTGTATATTTTGCATCTACATTCATTTTTTTTTAAAAAAGTTAAGTAGCCTTTTCCAATGTTATTGAAAAATCAACTTGATAAAAACAGGAACTAAGCATGTGAGATAGTATAAACATTGTCTATACACACAGCTCAAGATTCAAGATTCAAGAGTTTTATTTGTCACATACACAATCATACAGAGTACAATGTGAAGTGAAATGTTCTTTTTACCTGCTACCACAAATAACAAGTTAAAGTTAAATATTAGGAAAATAGTAATAAAAAAAAATAGTGCAGTAATAATAACAACAGTAGAACACTCATGTTGTTAAAGCTGATTTAGAAAAACAATTACAATTAAAAATGACCCCTAGTACAATCAGTGACACAAACGTGTGGTTTATTGACCCACTGTCTATAAAGAATCCTGTTATTGGAAGACTGTTGGTATGATATGGACGACTTTGCCTTTTATTAAAACACTATAATATAATGCCCTCTAGCGGTTGGTAATGGATACTGCATCAGGCATTTTTCTTGAGGACAAATTGGCTCCACAAACACATTCAGTAATTCATTCAGGAAATAGTCTTTATTTTAATCTCACAATCTCATCAAAACTACTCATTATGTCAGCATGGTAAATGAAGCTAACATAGCTAATCATCAGTTAATCATTTCAGACCCTAAAAACAAATCTTCTGTTGAGGTGGTTTGCAGCAGTAGTGATCTCAAAGTGGAGCTTTGGTAACAACGTCACAGACTGACATCAGATCAGTGACAGATCAGGTAAACAGAGTTTACGCAACTACAATCCATGAAGCACAGACAAAAGAAAGGGAACACAAACACAAAGGGAGAGAACAGAAATCCCAACAAACAAAGTGAACACAAGAAGACAACAACAACAAAAAAACCAAGAGCACCAACACACAAACACACTGTGCAAACAACCCAACAGAGAACAAAGGGCATCACAGGGACTATATAGGCTGTGGCGAACGAGGCACAGGTGAAAGCAACCAGACCAATCAGAGGCGGGAAAGACAGATAGGGAAAGAACATCAAAATCAAACAGGAAACAAACTGAGGTGAGATACATCACAGCAACAGGACAGAGAGGGGCCAATAACGGAGCACAGAAAGCAATATGAGTATAGAAATGAATTATTATGAAAGTTGCAATAAGGAAATGAAATCAAAATGAAAAACGTTCCAGCAACAGTGTTGAACTTGGTTCACCTCTGTGTATTTAAAGAAGTGACTCTGAATGCACCAGGAACTTGTAAGGACCTGTGTGGAGGAAATGTGTAATTGTGTAACCATATGAAATGACCAAGCTAAGATGGTGATAGTGTGATGACCCAGAAATTCCCAGCTGAGGTGAAGGCAGCCATTGTGAAACCTCCTTCTATTTCTGTCCACGTGTTCACTGACACACTTGTTTATTTCTGGAACAGGGGAGCCCCCCTGATGACTCCATATTGACTCCAGTCTTCATAAAGTCATAAACCAACCCAGCTCAAGATCACTGTGAATAATGTTATTGATTACAGCAAGCACACAAATAGACTGAGAATAACCAGAGGATTGGATCAATGTCTTACATCATTAAAAAAAGAAAATCCAAATACAATTGAAACAAAGTCACTGTTATTGACACTCATTGATACTAACACCTCTGCCAAAACATTAAACTGGAGAGGACATAAAAATCTACTGAACAGATATCCTATATGATAAAAGATAAGCTTCTAGTTACATCACGCTGTTGCGAACAGGAGTGGGAAGCACCACAGTGAGGCAGATGCTCTCAGCCAATCACATGTGATTCCAGCTCCCAGTTGGAGCCAGTGATGTGAAAGCAGGTCTACAATATGATTTCTTCACAGCCACAAATAGATGTGACATACGTTCCTTGTAATGTCAGCAGCACACACACACACACACACACAGAGGGAGAGAGAGAGAGAGAGACTCCCAGGATGTTTGGCCTCTGAGCTCATTCCTGGAAGAAGCAGTAACTTGAGCCAAGGCTTGGGTGTGTTTACATTGCTGATCTACACGTTCAGTGCTGGACAGCTGCTCCAGTCTGATTCTTGAGCATCTCTCTATGTTCGTCCAACTAAAAATGGCCACGTACCATTTCTGCGCAGACACAATGGAAAGGCATGTCTGTGAGCCATTAGGATCTTAATAGTTTACCCAGCTTATACATTTCCCCTCATGTTTTTCTATCTATCTATCTATCTATCTATCTATCTATCTATCTATCTATCTATCTATCTATCTATCTATCTATCTATCTATCTATCTATCTATCTATCCATCCATCCATCCATCCATCCATCCATCCATCCATCCATCCATCTACCTGACCCAGTGAATCTATTCAACTAATTGTTGACACCTAAATTTACCAGCAGAATAATATTTGTATCAGACTTTAAAAACAGAACTTGACATCATGGTCAATGAGGGTCTATTTAGGCAGTGTAGAGATGCCGGGTTAAAAAAAGATAAATAAGTAATAATAAACTTGCTCTCTGCAGTGTGGTCGCTCACACTTAGGATGTGACCATGAGCTGTCTTTAGCCTTGGGATGAGTTGCAGGGCATTCCTGACCTCTCCGGCACATACTTCCAGACAGCAGTGAGCTCATGGGGTGGAAATAGCAGAGAGGGAGGGTTGGCGCAGAGCTGCTGGGGTATATAAAGGTACAAGAAGAAGAAAAGTCCAGTCCACTTTTCACTCTTCATTGGAGCTGAAAGACATTAACGTGTGGGAGAGACGGACTGCGATACACAACTTTGCCTTGTAGAAGATTTTGTTTTTCGACGCTGACATGATGTCCCAGCGCTCTGCCCTGAGCAGCCTGTTTGCCGATGACCCGTTCTTCAGCCAGGAGAGGCTGCTGTGGCCCCTGCACCACACGGCCCTCTCCTCACTGCAACAAGACTTCTTCGACCGAAGAGCCAAGCTGGCCGACAGCCTCCTGAAGGAGCTGCATGACGGGCCCCACCTGTTCAGACGAGAGCAGCTGCCCCTTCTCTCCCCCGCTCTATCACGGTATGTGCATCTATTCTCTACCTCTGTGTTTGCGGTATGTTCATGTCATTATGTAGCCGTGTGGCTCTCAGTAGAATAATTACATGAAGAACAGCTTGATGCGGCTGAGTCTGATTCAGATTCTGGTTGGATTTCAGGCTGAGTGATGGTAAAGAGCAGCAGCAGGAAGCTCCCAGCACAGAGCTGCAGAAACAGGCCCAGCAGGCCACGGAAAACAACAGTGACCTCCTGGTGACCCTGGACGCTCGTGGTTATGCGCCCAGCGACATCAGTGTCAAACTTGAGGGGCGGAGTCTGGCGGTTGTGGCCATGAAGCAGGCCGGGGCAGAAGAGAGCGACATGTGCTCCTCCTCCACTTCCTGTGCCTCATTCTGCTCTACGGCCTCGTCTCAGATGGGATTCGTCCAGAGGATCGACCTGCCCGCTCACCTGGACCTGTCCGGCCTATCCTGTTCCCTGATGGATGACGGACAGCTGCGGATCCACGCCCCCGTGGCCAAGCAGTCAATCAGTGAGGAGCAAGAGGTGCCCGTCCGGTTCAGGACATCACTGGAGTTTCCCATCACAAAGGACAAAACAGAGGAGGAGCACACAGACTAATGTACACATGACACACACGCCAAACATACTTACACACATACTTATTAAATACATAGTTATGCTTTTGTGCCCACACACAAATACACACACTTCCACCAAAAGACTGTCCTTAAGTAAAGTTTACAATTACTAAATTAAGTAAATATTTATTTTGTAACTATCTGCAATTTGTATAAATGGTTGGATGAAAATAAAATGTTGGATTTTCAGAACACTATAGTAATGCAATACTTAAATGCATTTGTTATGAACTTCTGTGACCACAAGATGGTGCCAACGGCCAATTAACACTGAGGAAGGAGGGGAAGCGAGGAAGAGTGTTAAACGCTGAAATAGTAGTGTCTAAGGTGAAGAAAAATAAAAATGTATGTGTTGGAGGGTCAGAGGAGGTGACAAACAATAACAGCTCTTCATGTTTTATGCGTCCTGCCCTGAGGATGTCACGACAAAGAAGGAGAGGAAACCAAACAAAAGGAAACACAACTCTGTGTTACAGGAAAACAAATAAATCTGAACACATAGTTATCTCTTTAGTCCAAGTGGTTTACGACCTAAAGGAAAAAGCTATTTAAATGCAGGACAAAATAGAAACTTTTGTGATGATGATTTAAAGGATCATTGTGTAGGGAACAACAACAACAACAACAACAATAATAATAGTAGTAACCAAAAATGATGCAATGTAGTCGCTGTTTTAGGTTTTAGAGCAAATAAATATATAAATACAGAGGGACCTCGAGTTACGACGGTCACGAGTTACGTCGTTTCCGTGGTTACGACACATCTTCCGTGAACTTCCTTGTTTCGGCTTAAGCGGTTTGACCCGTAAATACGTACAGACTTCGCACGGGAACTAGTTGGTGAGCGCTCTCTCTGTCTCTCAGCGCGCCTGCCGGCTCTCCAGCACCTCCACAGCACAGCTAGGCTACTCTGCCTTGTGTTTAGGGGGGGGGGGGGGGGGGGGGGGGGGGGGGGGGGGGGGGGGTAGATGCACACGGACACAGATCTGTTCGGGATCGTGGCGATACCGTAGGTTTATTCACAACACAGGGTCTACACGGTTGATA